>BQNB010033583.1:35789-52215 GCA_026074375.1 Tanacetum coccineum
CCATTTCATTGTTCACCCTTCGTCCTAATTTTACCCTGCACCCAAATTAACCCCACTTAAATGAAAATTAACCTTTCTAGAAGCTTATGACGCACGCAATAACGCCTTTAGGAGCCACGCTGGCATTCCCAAGGCCAATCATTGGCTAATCATGCGTGGAGGTCTATCAACGGCTAAGATTAATTGATTGGAAAGCGGTTATGGATTAAGGGCTGAGATTTGAAGCAAGGGGAGCGTCTCAAGAGGCTAGAAGGTTCCTCAGCCTCCTATAAATAGAGCTGGATCACACACAGTAGAGCATCTAGGGTAGTTTTAGCTTATTTAGTATAATTTAGCTTATTGTATCATTTTTAGTTTTAATGTTTTTAAATTTGATGTAACTTTCCTTTTTAAGCTTGTACTCAGTTTATATAATCAATAAAAGTTAAGTTTTCTTATTGTTAACTTTCAATTCATGTTTTTACCTTATAAGCACTATGGTTTAAATAAGCTCTTTAATACTCTAATAAGCTCAATAAGCATTCATAATTACTAATAAGCTAGCTTAATACTCAGTTAAGCTCTCAAAGCTTAACTGAGCTTCTTCATACTCAAATCCACCCACAAATATACCTCAGCTTAATTGGAAGGGAAGCCAAACTTGGAAGGGCTTCCAAGACCTCACCAGTTTATCCTAGATAAGTTGGAGCTTTGTTGATCAGCTTTTGGAGCAATTAATAAGCCTTGTTTGTGCAAAGGCTTTTGTGAGTTCTTATTTTACATTTTAAGCTTAATATTGCACTTTAGCTTATTTTTGCTTATTATCTGCTTATTGTTGTTTAGAATAGCTTATTATTACTTATTATAATTATTTAATGCCTATTGTACTTAGTTGATAGTTTAAATTTCATTTTATAAGTCTTTGTTTTAAAACAGTTAAAAATCCAAAAAAAATTAGCATAATATGTTTCCCTATTATTCCAGCTTATCTGATTGTTGTGATTTGCTCAAAAGGTTTTTAATAAGCTAATAAACATCTGGTATTAGAAGTTTAAGCCTTATTTCTCATTCTTATAAGCTAAACATGAGTTTAAGTGTTCTAAAGGGGTGTTTGGCTCAAGACAGTACTAACTTGAGTTAGTACTGTCAAGACCATTTTGGTTCTTTAGATTGAACTTAAACATCAAAATTAAGTTTATAAGATTAAGATTTAAAGTTTTTGTTTATATAAATCAAGTTTTAAAAGGTTTTTGTATATGAATCTTAAATCTTAAATCTTAAATCAAGTTCATAAACTCAGTTAAATAGAATTTTGTGCTTTGATCTGTTCTTGGTTGAAATTGTTGGTGTTTTACTATTGTTTTGGTGTTTACATGGAATAGAAATCAAGTCCTTAAGGTCTGTGCATTGAATTTGTGTTTTGGTTAAAATATGTGTCAACTGCATCAGCATTCAAAACAGTCAAATAGCATTTTTCTAGCTTAAAAATCAGATAGTAATAGTTAGATTTAGGTCTTAAAACTTAGTGCAGAAGTAGATTATAGGTTAAACTTAGAATGTTTGAGCTTATTTTGTAGTAATTAGCTTATTAGTGTATCTATTTTTAAGCCTACATAAATAGTTTTAGCCTTTTGATAAAAAACTGAAAAACCAAAAACAGTTAAAGCAGCTTTTTCATTTAAATTTTTCTTAGCTTAAATGATTTTCAAAATGCTTTTTGATTGAAGTTTTAAATAGTTTGTAGGACAAGCTTTCTAGGGGTATAAGCCACTAAGCCATAAGGATCTGTTCCCTTGCTTAAAAATAAGCTCAAAAAGTCCTATTTGGCTGTTTGGAAAACAGTTTTGTTTCAAAGTGCTTATTGGCTTTTCCAACTTATGGCTTATTGATTTTGTTTAACTTGTGTTCAATCTTGCTTATTAGGTTTGTTTTAAGGTGTTTTTAGCTTAATTAGTTTTGGTTTGTGCTTATTCTAGCTTAAAAGAAATTTTACTTTAGTAAAAAAAAAAGCAAAAAATCTCTTAAGTATAAACTGTCACTTTCTAAGCTTAATTTCTAGCTTAATAATCAGTTTTTCAAAAAGTGCTTATTTTAATCTGCTTAACAAGTTTGTAGAAAAAGTTCTGAAAAATAAAAAAAAAGGGAACAAGGGAAGTCAAGGGTGAGCAAGACTCGAACCCTTGACCTCAACCTCATTCAACCATCTTTATACACACACACCAAACCAACTGCGCCCTTGGGACTTTTACGTCCAAGGGTGCATTCAATATTCTTTTAACATATTTTTGGCCCTTTTTTTCTCAATATGCACTTCGAGTGCTAAAACGATTTTTCAGTGCTCATTCGTTTAAGTTTTTTTTCAAGCTATTATTTTTACTGCATTCTTCTCATCATAAACGATTTTTTAGAACTTTTCTAGGATTTTTAGCTTAAAGTTTAGTATTTTTCATACATTCATTTAGTTTGAAAACTTTAAAAAATCAAAAAAAAATAAAAATCAAAAAAATAAATTTCCTTTTCTGAAAATTTTCTTTTAATATTTAGAAGGTTTATGAATTAAGTTTACGTTCGTAGGACTTAATTTTGATAATATTGCTTATATGTCATGTTTTTTAATTTCCCTTTGACGTTTTTATGTTTAAATCTTTACTAGCTTTTACGAGTTTGTGCATTATATTTGTTAGAAATAGGAAACCATATCCAAATCTTGAAATATTCAAATATGTGATCATAAACAAAACCGACTTTCTATTCACGCTTCGTCGAGGATAAACGACTCGGAAGGTTTTAGAGATTGCTTTGGTTAAAAGAAATTATCTTTAATTTTTTGGAATACTATACTATATACTATAATTGTATTTGCCTCTTAATTACACATACTTGTTTGTGTGTGTAGTTTGGAGTAAATCAATTTTTGGCGCCGCTGCCGGGGAAGTGTGTAACGATTTTCGTGTTTTCGTTTGAAGATTAGTATTTGAAGACCCTTCCCCGTGAAGTTATCGTTTTTCGTTTGTGAATATTTTCTTATTATAAAAATATAAAAATACAAAAATATTTTTATTTTCTTAATTTTTGTGAATATATATCAAGTAATCAAAAATACCAAAAAAATCAAATAACCAACAAAATCAACCGTTGTGTCACTTGTGAAAACGGCTTAGGAATGTTCTAAGCCATATAGTTTAATCTCAAAGGCTAGACATAAGATGATCAAAAAGAGAATGTAGGACGAAAAATACCTGAGAGAACAAACAGTTCAATAATAAGCCTTTGTGCAATACATAGTTGCCAGTATGAAATAGAAACGAATAGTTACATGTACACCAAAAAGTAAAAAAGCAAGATTCTAACAACTTAAAGCAAGGCACTAGAGTTTACTATAGTTTACTGATTCATATAGTAATATGCATGTTTTGTATGTGTATGTGCTGTTCGTATGTCTACCTCGTTTGGTCATTCATTAGGTAATATGCATAATTCATAAGGTGAAACTTCATATCTGTTTGCTTGTATTTAGAATATGAATGTGCAAAATGTTAAATCGGTATGATTAATTATTTGATTATGATTAGAGTAGTTTTAGTTTTATCTTACACAATTGCATATAAACACAAAACATTAGAAGGATAAAAGTGTAAAACTAAGTAATATATGCATCAGTTTAAACATAAGACCATGATGGATATTCAAAAGTGAAGTCACAGGAAACTTGGGCATGCACAGAAATAAAAAATTCTGCCACATTAGAGAAATTCAACATACTATAATATGTATACGTTTCCATATAATTTGGCAATACAACTTATCTTCTTTAACATGCTAAACGTCTTATGTCCTTTTGGTTTTGTTCACGTAAACAATACAAAATTGTACAATTTTTTAATCAAATTTGAAGCAAATGCTGAAACTGAGATACTAACAGAATCCAAATTAAAGCTAAGAAGGACGGTGAGGCAACACTTGTAAATTAAGTAAACCAACTCTCTCATTCAAATACCATTCTAACTTTAAAAAGAAATATCATACGTCAATTATGTAAATCCCAATTTTCCCGAATTGATAAATTAAGAATTTAAGATATAAGAAAAGTATAAGGGTTTTACCTGCAATGCCGACTAAGATGATGTGAGAGAATGTCGAGAAAAGTATAAGGGTAGTTGCCTTTTTTCAGTTACGTTGATGAATCAGTTTCGTGGTTGAGTAGAAGAGGGAACCTGTCAGTTTTGCTCACATCGATCCATTATATATTGCTATTTAATTTTTTTTGTTTATAAACTGTATACATTAGTTACTCAAAATTATTGATTATGTATGACCGTATATAAGTGTTTTTCCTGATTTTTAAGGTACTAATTATGAAAATTAATGATTATGTATGACCTTGTACCGAGTATATGGCTTATGAAATATATATTGCAACAAATAGTTTAAGGGAAGAGGGAGAGGTGCTGCGTAATCTTGCAACACCCAAGTAAACTTCAAGTATGTTAATTAGATTATCAATTGATGGCATCATTTGCAGCAACTACTGTAGGCTTTGACTTGGCATCAAAACAACAACCTGAAACAAAAGAGAATAATGTTCCTTAGTAGAGACTCATTCAACAATTGCTACTAGTGGGCAAATGCATACTAAACCGCAACAAAGTCGTGACAAACAACATTACAGTAGTAAAGGTACTAGAACAAAGTAAAATAACCTATACATATAGCTATAATCAAGTACCCACCTCAATGACGTTCTATATTATCCTGAAGCTCACTTGTCCTTTTAAATTAATCAAAATAATTTTGATCTTGCAATGGTTGTTGATTATTTGTTATACAAGAAACATTAACTAAGAATACCACAAACAACAAAAACTATAGGTCATATTTGCTATTTTTTTAAAACATTTGTATTAAATAAATAAGTTATTATTATAATTTCAATTTAAGGTTGCAAATTATCCCAGACCAAATTTACTCAAAAACAAATTAAAAGTAACATAATCACAACATATATGTTTGAACAGTTTTATATATCCCCAATTATAAAAGCAAGATGAATTTGATCTAGTAACATAATTAAGGAGCAAAGACAATAGACCACATAAGAGCATCCACAAGCTCTTACATAAGCAGTTAGTATTAGCATCCTTGTATGTCATCCAATCCCAATTTTACAGTTCCTCTTATTAGAATAAAGGAAAGTGATACTTCAAGAATACATAATGTCACTAGAGTATAATCCAAAACCCGTAACTATATACAAGAACTTCATTCTTTACCTTTTTTTGAGATTATAAAAAAATCATGAGTAATAAGTTTACTAAAAATAAACTTACAAACACAAATAAAAATCTTTGTTACAATCTGGGTGACAAAAATAAATCCAAGCTCAATTATTCACAATTTGCTTAGTATATCATAGATCTATAGTAAGTACCTTTAAGTTTTGCAAACGCGAATCTACCCAGAATCATGAATAAAACAGATCATGTTAAATGAGCCGATTTAAACATGGATCCCTAATTTTAGGATGCTTGTTCCGGATTTCATAAAATTGCAGTTAATGGGGAGACGGTAAATACAAAATTAGACCCAAGAAGTTCTAGCTAATAATAGAATTGATATAAGATAATTTTCACATACCTTTTAATTGATGAATTAAGAAGAAGGCTAACTGAAAAACCAAAAGGTTTGGTGTCCTTTTGTGTGAATCCGCAAGTGAAAAAAGGGGATCGGGATATAGATGAATGTGAAAAAGGAAAGGAGAGAGGGATATAGATGAATGTGGCAGTGTTGTGTTAGGGTTTTAATTTTGGGTAAAAAACAAGGGGGCGGGAAACCAAAGAAAAAAGCAAGGGGGAGATTAGAATTTCATGAATTTTTTGTGTAACACTTTAAAATAAGTGTTGTCATTATACATTAGTGATTGCAACACTTTTTTTATGTGTTGTGTTATGCTGTTGAACTTGCAACACTTTAATAAAAGTGTTGTTTTAGATATAAATATGCAACACTTATTTTGAAAATGTGGCACTTTCATCAATCTTGTGAAAAATGCAACACATTTAAAAAGTGTTGCTTGTAAAATGTTGCATTAGGCTCATTTTATTGTAGTGACACCACTAAGATCTACATTCTATGTTTCATACAATCATAAATAAACACAATAGGAGGTTTAGCCAAGCATGTTAAAGATAAAGCAAGAACAATAAATCAAACAAAACATAGACATATTGAATGATTAAGTAAACCTTACTTGATTAAAACATGAATTGGAAGAGGTACAATAGGGTTTTTAGGCCCTAAAATCGTCTCCTACAGCTACTAAACGAACTAGGGTTCGTACCCTCTTTTTATTCTAAAGTTACACACTCAAAGCCCTATATTCGGGTTTGTATATATAGGAAAAACGTTGTGACGGCGTCGCGTTTTAATCGTGACGCCGTCATGAAAGATAATATTCTAGATAATAGGCTGGGTCGTATGCTCTGACGCCGTCTCCAGCCACTATAGAGAAATTCTTGATCAATGTTGGTGTAGGTCTGTAGTCTTGTCTGTATCTTCTCCAAATGAGCCCAAGTCACGTGTAATTCTTCCAAATGCCTTCCAAATGAGAAATACCTAAAAAGGAACGATTAAGTACCTAATTTGGGCATAAATGCACGATTTAGGGGGTTAAACGACCCTGAAAAAGTGTATAAAATGACACCTCATCACTTTTCTTAGTTATTGGTTCAAAGAAGAACCCCTCAGTCTTTCCAGTAACTTGGTTGTCATTTACCTCCTCATCAGCCTTACATTTTTTTGTCATCCTCAGATTTAATTACCAGCTCATAAAGCTCCATTAGCGATTGCTCTTCCTAAGTCTCCATAAATTTGAATATGCAAGGACCATATTCTGCTAGTAGAGACTGCATGATATAGAATACTCTGAATGCCTCATTTATAGGATTATCAATGTTCCGGATACGATTGATAAATCCTTCCATGATAGAGTAGTGAAACCTTACATCAACTCAAGTTTTGATTTTATTTGTTTCATTGGGGTTAAAGATGTGGATCGACTGGCATCATTACTGAGGGGTGAATAGATTGGAAGTTTTCACATATTTGCGAGTAAGCCTAGATTTGCTAGAGACAATATTAATAACGAAACATGAAAGGATCATGCAAAGGGGATTAATTTTAATTATGGGGGACGTGTGCATATGGGAGGTCAAAATCACTCTTATGTAAATGTGGTTAAGGGCAAGGCGAATGAAACAAAATATACTATTGAAAAGAAGGTTGTGAAGGTGATTATGCTCGATTCTAACAAACCTCTGCTTGAACATGTAGGTAGGGCTAAAGCTATTTTTGCCAAGGCAAAGCACCTACATTCGATACTAAACAAGAAGGCTTTGTGTATGGCAGAAGGCTTTTTGGAATTATCTTTGAAGTATGTTGGGGGTCTTTGGGTGCTTATTGAACAAGCGCTTCGCGGGTGGCAACCCATGCTTATCCTTTTATCTTCTTTCTATTTTATAATAAGTGTGTTGTGATGAGGCTCGCCTCTTTCTTGTGTTTTGTGTTTTGTGGTTTGTGATGTTTGTCCAGGATTGCCCGAATTTTGAAGGCTCTCGTGCTCGGTGTTTTGTCCATCGTTCACTCGCTCTTCAAATCCTTAGCATGCTTTTATTGGGAATCCGATATCCTTAATCTTATCGACTAACGTTTATCTATTAGCATACTTAATAAACGGCTTTTAATTTGCGTAGAGACCCCTTTATATCAAGATTATGCATTGAAATTAGTATGAGGACAATGTGTAGTTTTAGTATGGGGAAGGATATATCGATTTGATTATACCTGCGACCGTTGTTCTCATGTAACCCGTTTTTCCACCAAAAATATGTGATTTATGTGAAAATAGCAAAATTTAAAAATTTTTGTGCATAAAAAATTATAAATGTTGGAATTAAGTGATGAAATAAGTGTTGTGACACAAATAAAGGTGAGAACGAGAAATAAATTTTAATCCGACCAGTTTTATACCTTAGCTTTTTCCTTAACATATTTAAATCGAGTTTGTTGCTAGTCTTATGTAGGCTTATCTATTATGTCGAGCTCGATTTATTAGAGTTAAGATTGTTGCCAGTCTTTGTGACTTGTTAAAGTGTCAATCTTAATTCGCTAGGCTAAGCATTCGCAAGTCTCTTTCTTAGAGATTTTAAATTGCGAAGAACGAGAAATGATAGAGTCGAGTATAAGTCATGATATTAAGCGTGGAATAGTTGGTTTTCTTTAGAGCTTATAAGTATTAATTGTGGCTTTTCTCCCATTAGTTTGTTTCACTTGTATATAAATAATGTTTAATAAATAAGGTTGTCTGGTTCAACTTAATTTTTAGTAACTTTCCACTAACTTGGAAGACGATGCCTAATAAAATAGGTACACATACAGGATTGGATTTTGGCATATATATAGCTATCATATGAATAATTGCTATGACTTACCACCTTAAAAGAGGCCTTCGGGTATATGGTGTAAGTAAAGTTAATCATGAGATTACTTATGCTTTAAAGAGCCTAAGGGTATATGGCGTAAGTGATTAAATTATTCGTACCTTAAAGAGCCTTAAGGTATATGGTGTGAATGATTGAATCATGTTTAATAAATGATTTGTTTGTACATTAAAGAGCCTTAGGGTATATGGTGCAAATTAAATCTCACTTGATTTATGTCTTAAAGAGCCTTAGGGTATATGACGTATATCAAGTTAAATAAATAAGTAGCCTAATAAAAGCCAAATTTCATTCACCTTGATGTGGACCTTATCGATTTTAAGGGATAGGGATAGAAGCAATTTTTATCTTTTATCGTCCCGCTTATTTCAGATTTAATAAATATACTAAATAAGTCTTAAAGAGCCTTCGATTATATGACAAAATATAAATCTAGAGATACAAAATTAAGGAATAAGGGAGGGAAAAGTAACTACAATTAGTTATTTATAAATAGTGTTGTATCATGACTTGTATTTAACAATGATCTTGTTTTTAATCTTAGTATGAAGAAGTGAAAGTTGGGGACGATGAATTTATTTTGCTTGTTCCATGATCCTAAGTATTATCGAAGAATAATGAAAGCACAAAGTTATGAAGTGTTAAAGTATGGAAAGTTATGAAAAAGAATATACAAAAATGGAAAAATGATGAAAATGGAAAAACAGGGCTTTTCAAAGCTAATGTTTCTTTAATCCCTTAAGATGAATACTTTTCGAGGTAATTAATCAAGGGGGATTAAGAGTCTTAGTTTTCTAAAAGTGTTATTTATAATATTGCATGAGGACATGGCAATACCTTAGTATGGGGAAATTTGGTATGTGCTATTTTACACATACCATTTACTATGAAAAATGACCCCAAAAGACCAAAAACATATAAAAAATGCATTACTATGTTATGTTTTGTGTTTTTGATATGTGCAGGTATCCGGTTATATCATAAAGGACAAAATTAAGGCAAAAACGACAAAAACTAGAGCATGGAATGGAAAGAGGATGAAAAATTAAGGCTGAAGGCGTACCCATACTTCACGGACCAACCCGGGCCTATTTTCTTGGGTCGGGTCAGCCCACCAGTCTTGTATCCTTATAAACCTTTAAGCCTTAACACATTAATTATAAAGGTCCATTAAGCCTAAATCCTAAAATCTATTTCTTGGCCCAAAGTCATATAACCGAATCCAAGCCCAACACCTAAATCCAGTCCAAGTCAACCCTTTTAAACCCGGTCAAACAAAAAAATAAAAAATAAAAGGCGCCAAGAACAAAACACTATTCACCCTCCGTCTCCAAATTTTACCCTACGCTTAATTACCCTCTTTAAATGATAATTAACCCTTCTAGAAACTTAATGACGCATGCAATGACACCTATGGGAGCCATGCTAGCAATCCCTAGGCCAATCATTGGCTAATCATGCGTGTAGAGGACTATACACAGTCGGCTTAGGTTAAAAATGATTGTGAGGGCATAAAGGATTGAAGGGCCAGATTAAAATAGTGGGGGAGGTTCCGTGAGGGTCTTGAAAGTATCATCTCGTGCCTATATAAAGAGCCTCTAACACATAGAGATAGCAACTAGTGTAGAATTAGCTTAATTAGTCATTTTAGCTTATTGTAACGTTTTTAGCTTATAGTTTTTCAATTAATGTAACTTTCCTTTTTAAAAGCTTGTACTCAGTTGTTTAATCAATAAAAGTTAAGTTTTCATATTGTTCAAGTTTATTTTCTTGTTTTTTCCTTATTACAATATGGTTTGAATTAAGCTCTTTTACTCTATTAAGCTCAATAAGCTTTCAAAATCACTAATAAGCTAGCTAAATACTTAGTTAAGCTCTTAAAGCTTAACTAAGCTTATCAATACTTAAAATCCACCCCAAATTACACCTCAGCTTATTTTGGAAGGGAAGCCAGACTTGGATGGGCTTTCATGACCCCACCAGCTTATCCTAGATAAGTTAGAGCTTTGTAGATCAGCTCTTGGAGCAATTTATTAAGCCTTGTTTGAGAAAAGGCTTTTGTAAGTTCTTATTTTACATTTTTAAGCTTAATATTGCACTTTAGCTTATTTTTGCTTATTATCTACTTATTATTGTTTAGAATAGCTTATTATTACTTATTATAGTTGTTTAATGCCTATTGTGCTTAGTTGATAGTTTAAATTTCATTTTATAAGTCTTTGTTTTAAAACAATTAAAAATCTAAAAAAATTTAACACAATTTGTTTCCCTATTATTCCAGCTTATCTGATTATTGTGATTTGCTCAAAAGGTCTTTAATAAGCTAATAAACATCTGATATTAGAAGTTTAAGCCTTATTTCTCATTCTTATAAGCTAAACATGAGTTTAAGTGTTCTAAAGGGGTGTTTGGCTCAAGACAATACCAACTTGAGTTAGTACTGTCAAGACCATTTTGATTCTTTAGATTGAACTTAAACATCAAAATTAAGTTTATAAGATTAAGATTTAAAGTTTTTGTTTATATAAATCGAGTTTTAAAAGGTTTTTTGTATATGAATCTTAAATCTGAGTTCATAAACTCTGTTAAATAGAATTTTATGCTTTGATCTGTTCTTGGTTGAAATTGTTGGTGTTTTACTATTGTTTTGGTGTTTACATGGAATATAGATCAAGTCCTTAAGGTCTGTGCATTGAATTTGTGTTTTGGTTAAAATATGTGTCAACTGCATCAGCATTTAAAATAGTCAAATAGCATTTTTCTAGCTTAAAAATCAGATAGTAATAGTTAGATTTAGGTCTTAAAACTTAGTGCACAAGTAGATTATAGGTTAAACTTAGAATATTTGAGCTTATTTTGTAGTAATTAACTTATTAGTGTATCTGTTTTTAAGCCTGCATAAGTGGTTTTAGCCTTTTGATAAAAAACTGAAAAACCAAAAACAGTTAAAGTAGCTTTTTCAATTAGATTTTTCTTAGCTTAAATGATTTTCAAAATGCTTTTTGATTGAAGTTTTATATAGTTTGTAGGACAAGCTTTCTAGTGGTATAAGCCACTAAGCCATAATGATATGTTCCCTTGCTTAAAAATAAGCTCAAAAAGTCCTATTTGGCTGTTTGGAAAACAGTTTTGTGTCAAAGTGCTTATTGGCTTTTCCAACTTATGGCTTATTGATTTTGTTTAACTTGTGTTCAATCTTGCTTATTATGTTTGTTTTAAGGTGTTTTTAGCTTAATTAGTTTTGGTTTGTGCTTATTCTAGCTTAAAAGAAATTTCAGTTTAGTAAAAAAAGCAAAAATCCTCTTAAGTATAAACTGTCACTTTCTAAGCTTAATAATCAGTTTTTCAAAAAGTGCTTATTTTAAGCTGCTTAACAAGTTTGTAGAAAAAGTTCTTAAAAATAAAAATAAAAAGGGGAACAAGGGAATTCAAGGGTGAGCAAGACTCGAACCCTTGACCTCAACCTCATTCAACCATCTTTATACACACACACCAAACCAACTGCGCCCTTGGGACTTTTACGTCCAAGGGTGCATTCAATATTATGTTAACATATTTTTGGCCCTTTTTTCTCAATAAGCACTTCGAGTGCTAAAACGATTTTTCAGTGCTCATTCGTTTAAGTTTTTTTTCAAGCTATTATTTTTCCTGCATTCTTCTCATCAGAAACGATTTTTTAGAATTTTTTTAGGATTTTTAGCTTAAAGTTTAGTATTTTTCGTACATTTATTTAGTTTGAAAACTTTAAAAAATCCTAAAAAAATAAATAAAAATCAAAAAAATAAATTTCCTTTTCTGAAAACTTTCTTTTAATATTTAGAAGGTTTAGGAATTAAATTTACGTTCGTAGGGCTTAATTTTGATAATACTGCTTATATGTCGCGTTTTTTAATTTCCCGTTGACGTTTTTACGTTTAAATCTTTACTTGCTTTATTGTTTGCTTGCTTTTACGAGTTTGTGCATTATATTTGTTAGAAATAGGAAACCATATCCAAATCTTGAAATATTCAAATATGCGATCACAAACTAAACCGACTTTTAATTCACGCTTCGCCGAGGACAAACGACCCGGAAGGTTTTAGAGATTGCTTTGGTTAAAAGCAATTCTATTTAATTTTTTGGAATACTATACTATATACTATAATTGTATTTGCCTCTTAATTACACATACTTGTTTGTGTGTGTAGTTTGGAGCAAATCAAATGTTTTGAAAGCATTGTAAAGACTACATCACAAAAGGAGACCACTGGCCAAGGAAATTACTGAATAGGAAACCCAAACAAGAACACTAGGTTTGTTAGAGCTCATTAGGGCATATAAGCAAGAAATTATAGTGTCACTTGCAGTTACCATAATATAAAGTAACCCCAAAAGATTTAGATTGTTAGTTTGACTCATTGGTAATTGCCTTTAAATATAGGTTTCTAAAAAATTATTTGAAAAACCGTAGGAATGTTCTAAGCCATATAGTTTAATCTCAAAGGCTAGACATAAGATGATCAAAAAGAGAATGTAGGACGAAAAATACCTGAGAGAACAAATAGTGCAATAATAAGCCTTTGTGCAATACATAGTTGCAAGTATGAAATATAAACGAATAGTTACATGTGCACCAAAAAGTAAAAAAGCAAGATTCTAACAACTTAAAGCAAGGCACTAGAGTTTACTATAGTTTACTGATTCATATAGTAATATGCATGTTTTGTATGTGTATGTGTTGTTCGTATATCTACCTCGTTTGGTCATTCATTAGGTAATATGCATAATTCATAAGGTGAAACTTCATATCTGTTTGCTTGTATTTAGAATATGAATGTGCAAAATGTTAAATCGGTATGATTAATTATTTGATTATGATTAGAGTAGTTTTAGTTTTATCTTACACAATTGCATATAAACACAAAACATTAGAAGGATAAAAGTGTAAAACTAAGTAATATATGCATCAGTTTAAACATAAGACCATGATGGATATTCAAAAGTGAAGTCATAGGAAACTTGGGCATGCACAGAAATAAAAAATTCTGCCACATTAGAGAAACTCAACATACTATAATATGTATACGTTTCAATATAATTTGGCAATACAACTTATCTTCTTTAACATTCTAAACGTCTTATGTCCTTTTGGTTTTGTTCACGTAAACAATACAAAATTGTACAATTTTTTAATCAAATTTGAAGCAAATGCTGAAACTGAGATACTAACAGAATCCAAATTAAAGCTAAGATGGATAGTGAGGCAACACTTGTAAATTAAGTAAACCAACTCTCTCATTCAAATACCATTCTAACTTTAAAAAGATATATCATACGTCAATTATGTAAATCCCAATTTTCCCGAATTGATAAATTAAGAATTTAAGATATAAGAAAAGTATAAGGGTTTTACCTGCAATGCCAACTAAGATGATGTGAGAGAATGTCGAGAAAAGTATAAGGGTAGTTGCCTTTTTACAGTTACGTTGATGAATCAGTTTCGTGGTTGAGTAGAAGAGGGAACCTGTCAGTTTTGCTCGACATAAGGACTGGCTAGTCCAGGAGCAAACGGCTCTTGGTAAAGACTTCTCAAATCCGTTCTATGGTTGACAACTTGCAAATAAGTTGTATGGTTTTCAACTCACCATATCTGTTTAAGTGAAGAGTTGGCTAGCCCACAAGTTTATGGCTTGTGGTAAAGGCTGTGGAAAAACCATAACTAGTCCATAAGATTATGGCTTATGGTAAAGACAAATTGCAAATCCATATTAGATGGTTGACACTTTACCAAAAAGTGGATGGTATATCAACTCACCAAGTTTCATGTACAAAGAGTTGACATGGTTATCAATCCACCATGGAATTTACCTTTTCTAGGTGCCAAAGGATTGACTAGCCCTGAGCAAACGGCTACAGGTAAAGGCATATCAAATCCGTTTATGGCTGTAATGGTTTGCCAAAAACCATATGGTATTCAACTCACCAATGTTTCAAGTACTGAGAGTTGAAATGGTTTTCAGTTAACCATGGACATACACCTTTCTGGTGGCCAAAGGACTGACTACTCCAGAGTGAATGGCTAACTGGTAAAGAGACATCAAATCCATTTAAAATTTTCAATGATTCACCTCTCACAGGAGTTAACACACCTGGAAGTGATGAGAATAGACTGAAACTATATGATTTGATGTACATATTGTCAAGGTTGCTGATATGATGGATTGCTGAAGAGCTTTGAAGAATAGTTGCTGCAGAGATAAAAGGAGAAGACTTAAAGTGTTGCAGATCAAGAACAACTTGAAGAATTCTATTTACAACATCCTCAGAAAGCTTAAAGTGTTTAAAGTAAAGATCAAGAATGTTTTGAAGGAACTTGAAGTTCACAAGTGAAGATCAAGTTAGGGGAGGATTGTTGGGAAAATAGATTGTAACAGACTTAATACTGGTAGTATAACAGTTAAGTCTGGTAGTAATAGTTAGTTCTGTTAGTATTGAGTTAATACTAGCAGTACTAAGTTAAGTCTGGCAGTACTAAGTTAGTACTGGTAGAGTTAGTACTGGTCATAGTTAGTACTGGTTATAGTTAGTACTGGTTATAGTTAAGTCTGTTTATGTAACAGAATAGTAATAGTTATCTTAGAGATATCTTAGGAGATATCTTAGGAAAGGATATGTATTATCCTTTGACGTTTGTAAAGCCCATTAGGGTTTTCCTTGGTGTATAAGAGGAACCCTAAGGCTCAATGTTATGTACGTACGTTTGAGAAATATCAATAGAAGCATAGCGCTCAATAGCATTTTAGAAATATCGTTTCTTCTTTACTCTTGTGTTAAGATTCCGCATTAACACTTGATATTTCATAGTCAGCGTCTCTCATATAGTTGATTTGGATTTATCCAAGTTATCTATAGTCTTACCAAGGCTAGTCAGATCCTATACCAAGGACCTACACATTTCGTCTCTTGCAAGTGTGTGATTATCAGTCTTTGTAAAATGGTTGTTAGAATTTGATGTTAAAATTAGGCCATTGGGTATTTTGGGTCTGTCGAATGCCTAGTTATTGTAATCTTTTGATTTTTGCAGTAATATGTATTTTTAAGTTTTACATGTCAATCACTTTGTTTAGTTTTGTAAAGTACGTGCAACTAAATTTCAAAATGGGGTATATCACTAACTAGTTAGGTGTTTTTGGCGAAAAGAAAAAAGGAGGGAAAAAATAGACGCGAGGGACCAAATGCGCAAACGCTAAACGACAAAAAAAGGAACAATAATCGTTACTGTAGTAAACTAAATTTAAGGGACCAAACGTGCAACCAAGAATAATAGTGAAAAGAATATTGTGCCCTTAAAAAGAAAGGCGACGTGGCCTGGATAATGACGGAGATAACCGTCATTACCCATAACAGAGCTCCATGGACCAAACGAGTAACTACAGTGTCAAATAGGGACCGCGTATGAGAGTCCCCGTTATCTGGGGACCAAACAAGAAAACGGGGTGGAGTTTGGAGACCAACGGTGTAATTTACCCCATATTTTTTTGAAATAAAGACGTGGAAATGAGTGGAAATGTACCAAATCAATAGTCCCAGCATGATCATATCCGAATGAGCGCACAAGGTAGTAAAATGCACCATTCTGGAGAGATTGGGTTGTAACCCCCCACTCATTAGTCACTACATTCTGCCAGGTGGAATCGATGAGCACTGCATCACTACCAAACGCCTCCTTCACATTAAAGGGTCCGACTCCCAACTCAAATGGCAGCCAATGATTGTGTTTTAGTATGACTTAACATTTTCATAATATTACCTTCATCAACATCCTTGCTTTTAGCATTCAACTCCTTAACATCATCATTAGTGATGTCACTCTTGCTACGACAAAGGTTATTGAAACGATGTCGTTGTTTCGTCATAAGTTTCTGCCACTCGAGATCACGGTTTATATCGGGTGACCATGATCTTTGTTTTG
>BQNB010033584.1:0-11619 GCA_026074375.1 Tanacetum coccineum
TTCATAAACCATCTTTAAAACTCGGAGTTGGATTTACCAAACCGATGTAAGGTCAAAAACTCCATCTCCAAAAAGACATAATAATTCTCGACCTCGACCTAATTATAGTCTATGGGAAATTTGTCCACCTTTTCTGCATCCAAACCAAATGCAAAGGATGTATCCCACAATGTGGAATAATCCCCAACAACAAAATTATAGTCTATGGGAAATTTGTCCACCTTTTCTACATCCAAACCAAATGCAAAGGATGTACGACACTAACAATCTCGAACCCATGAGATATTGAGGATAAAATGTTTGAATCATTATTATAGATATGCTTGGGAATAAACTTTGGAACCCGACAAGTAGATTGAAGATTATGAATACCCAAAATTCATGATGGCTAACCAAAAGAAATTGCCTACAGTCAAAGCATTAAATGGACGTAATGTTTCTCTCGTAAGAAATTCAAGCGGAAACATCATAGGCAAAAGTACGATCTCTCTCTATTAAAGCTGTTAAGCACGTAGAATATTTAAAACTTAATGTGTTAAGTGTTGATTAAATATGTAATAATAGGTGTTAAGTTATATTTATCAAACGTGATAGCAAAATAAATTTTTGAAAATGAAATATGCTTGACAAAATGATATCGTAACTAGAAATAAGAATTAGATTAGTTGCCTAGGATTATAATCAAAAAGGAGAAATTAATTACAACAAATTCTATGCACCCGTAGCTAGTTTTTAATCCACAACATATTGTGTTACAAAGAGGAAAATTTATATGTTCATAAGTATTAATCTCACGGGAGATGAAGAAGGTGAGTCGGTGTATAATAGTAAATATAGAAATATGATAAGTAATTTATTATACAACAAGTAGGCTCGATATCATGTTTAGTATTTACCTTTATGCATGTGTCTAGGAGGTTCCCAAGAACCTCTCATGTTGAATCAGTTTATTGTATCATCCGATACATAAAAGGCACTACGTACTTGGGATTGCTATATCCCAAGAAATCCGACATAGAATCCGTAGTATATGTCAACTTTAATTATGCGAGAGATTATGTGGACCGAAAAATCACTAGAGGTGTTTGTACGTTTATGGGATGTTGTGTAACATCTCGGTTTTCAAAGAAGCAAATCATTCTTGCTATAACCACTACCGAAGCCGAATCCGTAAACGCTAGAAAGGCATGACAACAAACACTATAGATGAAACAAACTCCCATCATCTACGAGATTCGCTTCAACAACATTCCTATAATGTTCAAAGACTAAGGAGCCATCTTATTAAGCATAAATCTCGGTTAGTTCTCTCGTACTAAACTAATTAAAATTCATTACCTCTATCTTCGCAAAAACATTCAAAGAGGAAATGCATTCATTGAAAAAGTATAGTAAAAAGATATCATCGCAAACCTTCACTCTATATCTCTTAAAACTTCTTAAAAATCCCTCTCTAATTCTTGTTGCTAAATGGTGACAACTTAATTTTTTATTCCGAAATAATTAAAGAAATTTTAATTAACGAAAAGTTAATAAAAACGTCACTTACTCGTCAAAACTTTAAAACCATATATCGACTTTAAATCTTAACAAATTGATTATTTCATCAGAAATAATTTAAATGAAAGATTAATTAAAGTGTCTTAAATTCGTCAATCATCTTGAAATCATCTCTCGACAACTTGATTGTTTCATCCGAAATAATTAAAATGATCAATTAACAAAATGTTAATTAAACTCGTCACAATTATCTCGAAATCATCTCTCAGTTTGACAACGTAATCACTTCGTCCGAACTAACTAAAGTATTTTTAATTAGTGAAGGAATAATTAAAATGTCACTAACTCATCAAAATAATCTAGAAATAATAGTATTGTTATTTTTTTCTTATGTCAAATTTTATTTACGAATTAATTGTAACAACCCGAGTTTCAGGTCAACGTTTATCCCGAGCTACGATAATTATTTTTGCTACGTAAATAATTATAGTCATTTATACTATATAAGGTTTGATGAGAATTTTCATTTATAGGGTAATTTTATACCGTGATTGAGTTTCTATCTGTTTTTAGCGTCTAAGAAAGTTAAAAAAATTTATATTATTGCTCCGAGAGCGTGATTTTTTTATTTTTGTAAGTTACGGCGTTTCCCTGAGTTTTTGTAAAAACCGTGTTTAAAAGTCGTGTTTTACGTGGTTTAACGTTTTATTAAACGTTTTAAAGTAAAATTAGTGGAACAGATTTAAAATATTTACTAACGTGGTGTGACCCGAGTCTTTGGCCGATTTTATTAATAAAATGAAATACTTGTACTAGTTTTAAAAGGGCTTAAGAATGGAGGGACTAAAATTGCCAAAGTACCAAACTTTTTTCCTATAAATAGAACCCCACTCTCACACTTATAAACTTTTAATAAAAAATTTCATCCTTCTCCCCTCCCTAGCTCCACGACCGGCCACCCAAACTCCACCACTTTTCCGTCAAATCTCAGACATGCATTACAATCAAATTACATATTATTAATCCTTGTTTCAAGAGCTACAAAACCCACTATTAAAACCTCACATGCAATAAGAAGTTAGATTTTTGGTTTGTTCATGTGAATTTCGTGTATAAGGGGGTGTTTAAAATAGGTAGATTGTTGTTATTAGCAAGTTAGTTAATTGAAAAAGATTGTTTGGTTTGGTCTTATGGTTCATTCTATTTCAAAAGAAGCAAGGAAGCTATACTTTGATTTTCTTGAAAGCATTGTGAGCTTCTAGTTATGTTTAAGTATTGATTAAATTGTGTATATTGCGTGTTATATGGTTATTGCTATAAGATTCAAGTGCGGAAATTATTAAAAGCGTGTTTAGTTATTAACCAAAGTTTGATGGTTTTGGTATAATTATATAGACTAGTTAAGCGTGTTTTGATAGTCGGATTATGTCGAAAATGTCATTTTAATAGGTTTTGGATTGATCAAGTTTGACCAGAAAGTTTGACTTAACCATAGCGAGTCGAGAAATTTTTAAAAGTTATTTTTGATTATCTCAAGTGATAGTGTGCACGCGATAAATTAAGTGCGATCCATGTGTAGTGAGAGACGTCGAGCGTGACCCTGTAAGATACACTTGACACTAGATCGAGCTCATCGCATCGGCTTGAGTGGCCTAATTAACATACTGTTCACGATAGATCCTCAGTTGTGTGAGCTGAGTATGTTTGATATCACAAGGAACGTCTGTCTTGATCACATCACATAATCTGTATTGATATTGTCTAGTAGGAGAGAGGGCTATCAAACCCCCTGTAGACACTCAAGTATCCTGAAACGAAGATGCTGACGCTGTCTTCGCACATCTAGCAGTAGATGCTAAAAGATAATCTTGTGTGTAGAAGTTTATGTCGCTCTCTAATGATGTATGTCAGTTCGGTGGTCTAGTGTTCCACACTAAGTTAGACGACGCAAATCTCTTGCCGCTACCCCTCTCGGATCGGAACTGACCCGTCATCACGTGCTATACTTAATGAATCTCTAAAACTGATATCAATTCTCAAAGCAACAGTAGAGATAGCACCCCATTTCGACCCCTACCACAACGCATAGTGTTATGTCTAATATAGTTACACGCCACAGTCAACCAGTTTATGGTAGTTCCTCAGCGCGGGCCCTCTCCAAAAGCGCTATTCCCTCCCCCACGTAACGTTCGCGCTCTTTCTACCTACTCGCTTTGTGTCATATATCCCACACGCTGCCGTACCCCTACTGTGTTTGAAGTCCCTAAGCTACTAGCATCAAATCATGAGCCATGCGCGCTTCCCGCTCTATATTAGTTAATTACATAAACAAAATATGAAGTTCAGATTATATTATCCTTACTTTCGGTAACTTTCTAAAAATGGAAACTTTATGGAAAAGTGTCGTAATATTGTTTGTATATACGTTAATAGTATTATTATATATATATATCATATATTTATATCTTATATATTATATATATATATATATATATATATATATATATATATATATATATATATATGCAAGTATGTATTATATGATTTATTATACTTTTAGTCACGTACCGCTATATATGTATTATATAGGTCGCGGTTAAGACGTGAAGCTATTTGCGCTTGTTGATTTGATTGATTTGGATCTTTTGCTTAAGGTGAGTTCATAGCCTCTGTTAAGTCTTCTATTGATTTTAAACCACGAGGGGATGCATGTTTGTTTTATAAAATCGAACACATATGATTTTATGGTATGCTGGACCCGATTACGAGATTGTTTCCGCATAAGTAGCTATTGTCGAAGTCCCTTATTTCATGAACCGTTAATTGCCTTGTAAGGTGAACGCTAATGCATTAAATAGATCTATTGGGTTTGACAACCCTGTCCAGGGTTTGAATCCTTGTGACCACCCTGTCAAACGATATTTTATATTTAGAAAGTAGTAGGTATACGATAATAATACCTTGTTTTGGGGCACACTAACATATGAAATGCCATATGTATTGTTAACGTTCGGTGTCATGAGCTTATTGCGTGAAAGAAAAGAAGTTGCTATACATTGCATTCGTTGCTTTGTTTTCCCGAGAACTAATTATGTGTTCAAAGATTATTGCTTGTTAATTATTTTAAACTCTATGAATTTCACTCAACATTGTTGTTGACGTTTTAAACATGTTTTATCCTAGGTAACCAAGGATGAAGGCAACGATGGCGTGGAGGTGTCGTGCGTGTGATGGATTTATTGAAAGACTACTTGTGTGTTCCTTGTCTTTCAAAAACAATGTCTTAAGTTGTTCTAAAACAATGTCTTTTATTTGAAACAATAGTTTTTCAAATGTTGTAATGGTTGTGGTTGCGATTCTGTGGGGACCTAAACGCATTTTTAACTCTGATTAATAATGGAACACATGTTTGTTAAACGTCTCATTTGGGTCGTTTTTTATTATCTTGGTGAATGGTGCTATTTAGTAACGCCCAATTGCTAAATTCCACTACGCAATCCAATATACGTTGGATAGGGGTGTTACATTAATAAAAACTTGCCAAAATTGAAAAACCACAATTTTTGGTTGTCAGATGGGCGGCCCCCTTATCACTAAGGGGACCAACCATATTATAAAGGGCGACCCCCTTATCAATAAGGGGGCCGGCCATTTAATTCTTGCCAAACACTCCCTACAGTCGAAATACGAAACCAAACACTCCTTTATTTTCAGACCCTATTTTTGCTGCTGCTAGTGACGAAAAAACACTCTCAAAACCTCAAAATTAAATCTCCAAACTCAAAAGCGATCCAATTACGCAAGGGGCAAAAACCAACAACTTGATTAACAACTACTATTGTAAGCTTTCAATCTTTTTCTCTTTTGATTTCATCCGATTTTGTACTTAATCAAAATTGTGTATTTTCAATTTTTTGTGTATTTTGTGTTCTTTTGATTAGGATTAAGCAATCCATAACTATCATTGTAAAACCCCGTATTTAAGATCACTACTATTTGTAATCTCATGTCTATTTTATAAATTTCAAGAATTCGTTTTTATCATTTTAGTCGATTTTTATTGAAATCGTCAAATTATAAACCATCGCGAATCCTACAATTTAAAGTTATCCATTTTCTCGAGAGCTTATTTTATTTTATTTTAATTATTTTTCATCTTTTATTCGTGTTTAGCCGAAACAGTGTCAAAGAAATCGTGATTTTTCAACAATTAACGAGTTAAATAGGTTATTGGGCCCGGAAACAAAGTAATACGAAAATTTACCAAACAAAAGCCCAACCAAGTCCACCTCATATGAGGTGGCCGGTTTCTAAGCAAAACAAACACCTTATATATCTTTTTTTAAGGAAATTACAAGATTCACTAACCCCTAATAAATCTCCTATAAATACTATCCCAAAATCCCTTCTATAAACACACACACACACAACTCAACGATCAAAAATTAAAAACCCATCTCTCCTCCCCCTCTTTGTTTGTTCGACGAGCAGAAAACCCACACCACAATCACCATCAAAACTATCATCTAACTTCTTATAATCAATTCCATTCAACCAAAAATCATTCCTACATAAAACCCCATCAATCCTTTCCACTAAAATCCACCATGCATCAAGATTGATGATTTCTTATTTTCAATAGATTTTGATTCTTGGGTTTTGATTAAATTAAGTGCAACAAGATTATCAAGGGATTAATTATAAGGGTTTTTAAGCAAGTTTGGGTGAAGTGAAAGTTGATTTGGGTCTTGTTCTTGGTCCTCCTAACCCACGACAGCAAACACACCCTTATTAGGGTTTGTGTTTGATTTTTATCTTCCTTCCTATTTCATTGTAAGCCCTTTTTATTTCCTTCTTGATTGGTTTTACATATATGTAAGCATGCATGTTCTTATTGTATTTGATCTTGGTTTGATCATCAACATCATGTATTAATGATTGGGATATGTTTATAATATGTGTATCGGCATTGCTTTTGATTAATTAGTGATTTGGATGAGTTTTGGATTGATTTGGAAGTAGAATTTAGGGGCAGTTTTAGATCAGTAGCAAAATGTGGCTATTCCTAATTATTTTTAGCATGGAGCTTATTATTAGATTACATGGGTGGATAGATATAGGTATAAGCTACATGTAGCTAATTGAATGGTTTATCAACTCCTCCGGATGAGGGAGTTATGGCCAAATTACTAAAACTAGTCAAAATCCGAGTCTCGGACTTCTTTGGTTGAAAAGTCCAAACATTTGTACTATAAAATATAAATATGCATTACTATAGGTGATAGGTAAACATTTAATTTAAACGTGAGTGGTGGTTTTAGCTCTTACAGATAAACGGTTTGGGAAATACGACAAAATTGGTGTTTGATAGGAAAACTCGGGACTGTTGCAGACCAGCCGTATAAAAGGGTTAATTGCAAAACACTTTTTTCCTGAGAAGGTCTGGATTATTTGATGGGGTTGTAGAAATAAGTTCAAGGTATATGTGTCGAATTGGATAGGGCGATATCTCCTCCGAATGAGTGAGATGAGGCTGTTTTACGGAAACTAGTCAATTCTGGAACATCGTATGTAAAAGGGTTATAATTCCATATTTTTGCAACAAAATGTTGGGTTTAAAAACATGGTTTAATAGTAGACATCGTAGGCTAACATCTCCAAGTGGATTCACTTCAATAGCTATCACGGTTTAAGATTTATAGCCGTTTCCGTAAGTAGTTAAAATTCAGAATACTTTTTGGTTAGGTAGTATGGTACTAAACTATTAATTCCCATTGATTGGAAACTAAATAGATGATGAGGCCTAACATTCTGGAAACTAGACTCAAAGGTATTTCCAGGGGCGAAAGCCTCGTATTCATAACCTTTACGGATTAGGGGATATGGATCCAATAAGTCGGGTAAAATCCATAATCTGGATTTTTACTCCTTTTCTTGAAACATAAAATGTATAGAAACACATTATTAAAACAAGAGTTAATAAGCGAAACTTAGTAGGTATTTAATTAGATATACACCCAGGTTGTATAACAATTGAGGGATGAAAATACTTTGGGTAAGTCGTAATGCAATGCCGTGCATATCTTGAAGACATATCTCATGATCACGTGTTTATTTTTACGTATTACCTTCTTTTATACTAAGACGCATCACACCTTTTAGGTGGTGCTTAGGCGTACTTTTATCTCATCCGAAGATTCATCTACTTCTGATCTACTTGCTAATTACTTGCTTTACATTTTGGACACAAGTACTTTTAAACTGTATGCTATCCAGATATTGCCTGAATATTATTGCCTAAGTTTACCACACTGCCAACTTAAGTCCCCTTTCAATCATGAACCGTCAGTTGCTAATGTAGTGAGCGTGAATGTTGTGGATAGATCTATCGGGGCTGACAACCCCCGTCTCCTTTTCCGGAATTTTTGGTCACTAGTTGACCATGTGGCGACAATTTGTATTGAGAAACCTAGGTATGAGGCAATAATACCTAGCACAGGGGCAACTTTATTTACATACATGTTATGCGCAATTGTCAGGGTTCGGTGTCATGAGCTCAATGCGGTAATGTTGAATTATACTTTGAAATACTATCGCTGGCTGATCTTAAACCTTGTGGTCCACTACTAAACATTTCATGATTTGTTGAATCACTACTTGGATTTCAGAAATAATACTTTGAAACGTTGTAACGCTACTTTCTTACTCAAATATTACTTGAATTATTTTAATGCTACTTTTACTTAAACCTATGAATTCACCAACATTATTGTTGACGTTTTTGCATGTATTTTCTCAGGTTATTATGTTACTAGCTGAGCATTGGGAGCATTCGAGTCGTGCGGATATCAAAACATTAAAGACTCGGTTTTCTTCACATTCGATAACCATTTGTCTTTAATTATTCAATTGAGTCATATTTGAACGCTTGTAACTTTTGTTAAAAGGAAATTATTGGGACCTGTGTAACTCTAATGTTTTATTAAATCGAATGTGACACTTTATTAAACGTCTCTTTTGAGGTTATTTTCTGTAACTTGTGTGTATGAACTATGAAGTAGCACCCCATGTGGTATTCCGCTGCGTTGTTGTGATTTTGGGGGTGTTACAGAGTGGTATCAGAGCACTGGTTATAGAGAACTAGGTTATTTTCAAAACCTAAACTATAACCGTTTTTCGAAAAAAAAATTAGAGTCTTTCACCGTTGTCCGATATCCGCGCTTGCTTGCTCCCAGGTAACTTATATGCTTTCTTTTGCATCCCTATTGCTATTACATTAATAATTAGTATATAATATTTGGTTATGATTTCACCCTCCTACGCCTATCTTATGACGTCATACTATTTTCCTTATTATCAATCGGTTAAATATTGACTACTCCGATTATCGCGTACTTCCTGCTTTCTTATTTTCTCCGTTGAACGTCAATACTAGTATTATATAAGGATATTTGTACATATATGAGCTACTTTCTTCTCAAATTATTACGCTTATCTTCGGGATCACCGCCATCTATGTATATAAGAGTAATTAATATAAGTGTTGGCTATTTACGATTACTTTAATCTATTTTTGGAACTTTCGGGTAAAGTTAGTGTGATGTCGAGTAAAACTTTAGTTTGACGTCTGTGACCAAGGTACCTTGTTGGGTAAGTCAACATACAAGCTGTATGTGGGGCTTTGGATGGAGCCGTAACTCCTCTAGATGAGTTAGTTACGCCCAAATTAAATAAACTAGTCCAAATGGGTGACCAACAGATAGTTAATGTTTTAATGGGGAAAATTTAGCTTAAATCCTATTGTTTATTTACATAAATGATTAGGTTAATATCTCAGGTCCTAGTGGTGAGTTGGATGGAGCTCCAACTCTTCCGGATGGTCGAGATACGACCAAAACCGTGGAAACAAACTTAGTGTGTACCCAGAATTTGTAATACAGATAATTAGGCTTATAACTAATTTTATTTGTCTTGGAGGCTACTGGGTTTTTATATGGAGGAAGGGTAAAACATATGAGGACCATGTGGTTCTTTGGATAGAGCCTTAATCATTTCGGATGAATGAGTTACGACCAAAATGGCAAAACAAACTAGAAATTGTACCCAGATTTTCCAATGAATTTATGTCCAGATGTTTTCATATTAAGTACCTCATTTTTCAAGCCAAACCTGTAGAAATTAGATAAACTTAGACATGGGCTTTTGTTTAAGGTCAAACGGAGTTATAAAATGGGAATTATGCTAAAAATGGTGGAATGGAAAAACGTTTTAAATAATCAGATTTGGCACATGAGGGCAAATTGGTCATTCCACTTAGGTTCTTGATATATTAGAGTGTTTGGTTGATATCATCAGTAAACTAGGTTCATCAAGCTTGATTGAGGCGAAAACCGTTTGTGGATTCGAGTCGGATCGAATAATCTTGGTAATGAGGAGATGATACGTGAAAGTGTTGTGTAGTCATTTGTAGCATAGAACACCATAGAAAAATCTTATTATTTATTGCATTATCCTTTCTTTGGTATGATTTGTATAACTTATTTCAATGTCCCTAAGTCGTAGGGACGATAAAGAGAAGGAAGCTTGCTGGTTTTGTGTCGAGTGAGAATGCTTAATGGTCTCACGAGTCGTTTACGAGGCGGTCATAGTCAAGAAAAATGCAAATTATATTGTGTATATGCGAATAACTTGATCTAGGATCACGTAATTGTTTTTTTGGTTTTAGAACATTTATGATTAATGCTTTTGCAAACAAGGTATCTAACGTATTAAAAAGTTTGACATATGTATTTACTAAACTTTTTATTATCATATTTTATATTTGTGATTTCGCAAAAAGGATTATTTATCACTTACATCGACTAGGTGCTTTTTGTTAATACATATTTGTAATTAAATTTTCTTGTTCTTTATAATTAAAAACCTAGAAATCTATGTGTCATTAAAAGTATGAGCCGTTACAAGTAATGTTTTCATTGCTTATTATAATCTCTTTTGTAACAACCCATTTATCATCATGTAACATCAAAACTTGTAACGGTTATTCTTAACTACTTTATGATATATTTAGGAGTTTCTATAAAAAGAAGTCTTAAAAAATTAAGACAAAAAACTACTTAAAAAGGAAATTAACAAATTAGTATAGATTTGTTTTACTTTTGCTATGAAATCAATACATACACATAAAATTAAAAGCCTAGAAATTTATGTATCATTAAAAGTATGGGTCGTTACAAGTAATGATTTCATTGCTTATTGATGACGTACCCCTCGCTCCGCTTACGAGCGTTACCGTTACTGTGGTACGTAGCTTACCACTTGTATAAAGGGTAATGACGTACTCTCCTAAAGGATGAAGCCTACGCTTTCGTCTTACATCATGTTGGCGTAAAGTCATTCACAATTATAACACCCCCATTTTTTACAAATAGCAGCGGAAGCTAATCTGGGGTATTATTTCATAGTACAACAGTCATAATCATAGAAAACGACTCAAAAGAGACGTTTTTAAAAGATAAGTTATCATTCATTATTTCATCAGAGTTTTTACAAACAGAGGTCCCAAAATCTACATGAAAACATAAAGTTTGAATGATAACATTTTAGCCATCTTCAAGTTCTTGCCATAAGATATTCAGTTACCTGAGATAAACATGCTAAAAAGGTCAACACAATGGTTGAGTGAAATTCATAGGTTTATAATAAATAGTGTGAATACAAGTCATCATAAGAGTGGGTTACGTTGTTATACACTCATAAGTGTAATAATTGCGATGAGTACAATTATTATAGAAAACAATATTATTGCATCTAAGCTCATGACACTCAAACTGACTAGTGTATATATCAATAATGATATATATAAAGATAATGACTTCCGCGTAGGTAATTGCCATATACATATAAGTTTCAAATATAGTGCGTTTGGTTACCTATCCAGCTAACACAAACGGGATTCGTCAATCCCAATAGGCATATTCACAATATTCGCGTTCACTCGCAAGTGATTAATGGCCCATGATGGTGGAGGTCTTTTGGCATAAAAGGGACTTAGACAACAGATGCAATAATATATTAGGATAGCATACGTTTAGAAAACATTTGTACTCATGGTTTATA
>BQNB010033584.1:18361-52212 GCA_026074375.1 Tanacetum coccineum
AAAAGAAATTTATGGATAAAGGGTCTAAACAAATAAGCCCTCCACACACTTAAGGAAGAAACCGGGTCAATACATAATCTATCAGAATCACTAGATTATTACTTGTATTGAAATCGAAATCATGGACCCAGTAATGCAATGCACAACCCTTCCCAGCCATTTGAGTTTCTCTCAACAGAAACTTGTCTCATTTGTCACGGAGATACACCCGTTATCTATTGACATCTCACTCCGAGATCGTTGATATTGAATAGGTGGCAATCTGCTCCAGCCTCTTAGTATATAAACCAAAATGCACTAATCGAATCTAGAGCCAAGAGATCAATAAAAATCTCATTAGGACACATTCCATTTCAAACACTTGTTGAACATCATCAAGTTTACAAGCTGTTAACAAGAGTCCTACGCAATATCATTGTGATGTTTGCCAGAACATCTGAGTGATACTTATGTATTCACAATGAAGATGGAAATCCTGCTTGAGCCAGCATCAAACAAGCTCTTGGTAGGTGACTGATAGGTGTAAAATACACATATCCGTTAACACCAAAAATGACCCTAAATGACCAAAAATACAGTGAAAATGGCAAAGATATGTGTGTTTTTGTGTTTTGTGTATGCAGGTATGGATAAAGCAAAAATCACAAGGAAACGGTCAAAAACGGACACGAGAACAGAAGAGCGTGCAAGAGCCGGAAGCCAAAGTCAAAAAGTCAACCTTGGTCAACTCTCAGTCAACCAAAGTCAAAGTCAACACTAGAAGACAAAATCTTAAAAGTTCAAATCCAATCCCTCAAGTTTCAAAAGTTACACAAAAGGCCCTTAAGAACTAAATGGGCTTATTTTCCCTTATCTCTTACCCGGATCCAAAACCTTTAAATAAAACAAAGTCCAAAGCCCAAAAGCCCATTCCCTTACCCGGCCCAATAAACCTTAACCCTTAACCCTTAAATGATAAGTCCAGGGACTGGAATTGCCAAAAATGAAAGATGTATTATACTTGGGTTTTACTTGGCTTATGTTTCAAAAACAACAAGGACTTACTTTGCCATATCCCTAAAGTTATACCCCCTTTTACCCCCTCAGTTAAAATTGGGCGCGAAAAAACATTGGGTACTATTCATCATCACCCTCGCCAATTAACCCGGGTAAAACAAAGGGCAAACATTAATTAAGGGTTAAAGTCGACAATTCAAGGGAAGGAGTACAAGATGGCAGGGTCAAATTAGTCATCTCAAAGGCACTAATTGGCTCACCCAAGCAAGGAGGCCACGTGGAAGAGGGGAAGCACAAGAGGAAGTTGGGATTTGCATTGGAGTCACTCACAATGAAAGCACAAGAGCTTCACAACGGATTGCCACGCTGGCAATCCGTGTGAGTTCATTTGTGATCCAAGGGATGACAATAATGATCAAATGATTGGCATGATTGAATGGCTAAGATGAGAGGAGCGTCTAACAACCTCTAGCTCCTAGAAGGTTCCTTGCAGTGCTATAAATACCTCACACCTCTCACACACACCTCACCTAGTCTAGCTTTTCAATTTTAGTTTAAATTGTATTTTTAGCTTAAGCTTAAGTAGTGTAATGTTCAAGCTTATTGTAATTTCGTTTCTTTAAAGCATTGTAATCATTTTCAGTCCTTAATAAAATCCTTCAAGTTTTCTTAATCTGTTTGTCACTTGCAAGTTTTTACTACTCTCAAATTCATAAGCTAATGTGTCAAAAGCTTCTCATAAGCTCATCATAAGCTCATTCAAGTCTATAAGCTTGAATTTGAGTTTAAATAAGTCCTTAATTTACTTAAACTCTAAAATCAGAAATAAACCTTTGCTTATTGGACTTTTTGGACTTATGGAAGGGGATCCAATTATGGAAGGGATCCCATGGACTTTACTGGCTTATCCTAGGATAAGCCAGAGCTGTTGATAAGCTCTATAAGCACTTAGCTTCTGTTTAGCTGAAGCTTTAAGTAAGTTTTCTTTTAATTCCTTGTTCCTTTAAATTTTAGCTTAAAAAAACTGCTTTATTGCTTATTAGTTTTAATGTGTGCTTAGTTGCTTAATAGCTTTACTTAACTGCTTATCTAGTTGCTTATCTGTGTTTAATTTTGCTTATTAGTCATCAATTTTAATCTGTTCTTAGCTTTATAGATTTAGATCTTAGTTTTTTAAAATTTAGTCTAAAAATCTCAAAAACCAAAAAAAATATAGTTAGCATAAGTTGTAGATTAGTTTTTCTAGCTTAATAAATTGTTAAAATTTGTTTGTTAAGCTTGTAATAAGCTTATTATTATCTGGTTATAAGTTTTCAAACATTAGTTTTCAATTCATAAGCTTAAATAAAATATGTTAAATGTATAAAGGGGTGTTTGGATTATTGCACTTTGACCTCTAAAAGTCAAAGTGACTTGTGCTCATTTCTTGAGATAGTTTCATGATCATTTAAAATCAGTAGAAAAGGAGTTTTCAGAAGTTAGTTTACAAAATTGAAGAAGTTAAGGCCAAAATTCTTAGTGCCAGCACTAGGGTAGTTTGTTGCTTATCTATTGATTGCTATAATTTGATTCAAGCTCTTTTAAGCTTGATACTTGTTGGTATTAGGTTTGTTTATACTCTTTGAGTGGATTTTAGGCAGTAGAAGCCACCTTGGTCTACTGCATTTGTTCCTTGTCCTTTTGATTAGTTGCATAAGCAGTAGTAACCTCAGTTACTACTGCTGACTTTTTGCCTCATTTTTAGCCAGTATTGATAACTTTTAGTCCTTTAAATTCAAGTAGCTTTTAGCTTATATATAGCTTACTATAGATTAAGTTTAGTTTTCCATTTTTTAGCTTATTTGTTAGGGATAATTTGCTTATTTAAGTCATCAAAATCCAAAAAGTCCAAAAACAGTAGTAGACTTAAATTAGTTTTTAAAATTGAATTTCTAGCTTATAGGATTTAGTTTAAGGATTTATATTTATAGCTTTATAGTTGATTGATAAGTTCTCATAAGCTCAGCCTCTGAAATAGCTTAATGAGCTTTTTAGCTTAGCTTAATTTTGTGCTTTTTGAATTAATTTCTGAGTTGGCAGTTTAAAATATAAATTTTAGTTAGCTTTTAGTGTTTCCTGTTTAATTAGCTTGTTAGAATTAGCTTGTACACATCTTAAGGATTGTTATTAAAAGGGCGATTCCAAAAACAGTTTTTGTTTGTATTTTGAGCATAATTGAGCTCTATGCAATGTTTAAGTGGAAACACCATTTTTGAGCTAAACAGCTCACTTACTGCATCAGCTTATATCACAAGCTCCTTTTAGAGCTTAATATTGTTTTTCAGCTTATAGCACTTTTCATTAAAGAGTTTTTTAAAAAGTAGTTTTATAAGTGTCCATCCCCCCGCTTTTGTTTTCAAAAATAAAAAAATTTCAAAAAATGAGGGTGTTGCCAGTTTTGAACCCGTGACCTCTTTTGCGTTGCATACCCCAACGTGTTAAACATTGGTACTAACATTAGCTAATCCACTCAATAACCATGCACAATTTTAAAAGATAACTTGATTATTTTTCTTTTAGTTAATAAGCCGTAGCTTATTAGGCTTAATTTAGGGTTTATTTGTTTAGCTTCTTCATAAGTTCTTATTTTTTTAAGTCCCTATTAGCATTAGGATTTATTCACCATGAAGTTTTCATATGTTCCATTATGGAATTATTTCTAATCATTTTTCTAGATTTAATTTTCGAAAAATCAAAAAATAGAAAAATGTTCGGAAAAATAAAAAAAAAAATCGTTTTTTAAGTTTTATAAAAAGTACTTTTAGTTTCCATTTATGAAAAATCATTTTTACAACCCTTTGTAGATTTTAAAGTTTCATTTTTTGAGCTTTTATTTTTTAATTTTAAAAATAATCTTTAATTTTAAAAAAAGTTTAAAAATAGCGTTAAAAATAGATTCTGAGTTTTTATGTTGATTTAGACTTTTCTAATTTTAAAATCATTTTTCTTAATTTTTATAGACTTAATTTGGCGATTTTTTAGATTAATTAGATTAAAATAGATGTTTAATTCATATTAAATATCAAAAATAATCAAAAAAATATTTTTCTTTTCTTAAAATTTTATTAGTCTTATGTTAGGTTCCGAAACATTGTTTGCATTTTTAAGAGTTAATTTAATGTACTTGACTTATTTGTCGTGTTTATTTTTTCCATTAATTATGTAGTTTTCATTAATTGCTTTGTTAATTCTTATTTTAATTGTGTTTTAATTGTATTATAGATAAACAAAAATATATTTTCTCTCATTCAAATCATAATCCAAACTACGGCAGGTTTCATTTTCACAGTCGTTGAGGAAACGACCTGGAAACATACCTTCCCGGTTAAATATACGTATTATATTATATTATATATATATATATCTTTTAAGAGTGAAAATTCCTCAAGGGAGACTTTGGGAATCTTTCTTAATTGCTTTTTTGGATTGTCTTATATATTGTATTATATATTTTATGTATAGAATTACTATATCATTAATCTAAACTACTTTGGTGATAACTTACATGGTAAACGAATGTGCTTACTTAATCATGCATTACTTCTTAGTTTGTTTCTCCTAATTATGTACTTTGTCACTTCTTGTGATGATTTGATAATATTTTTCAAAGGCTAACGAATTACACAAACCTGCCGTCCTTATGTGATATTCGCGTTAAGGCAACACACAAGTAAGGTGGTATGAAGACTATTACAAGGCTCCTAATAGTATATCACATGCAATTAAAACACTTAAGAGGGATCAACCATATTAGGGGTAAGGTAGTATGAAGACTGTTACCGATGGTATCATTTTTACACACTCGCTTTTACCTAGACGTCTATGCCAATTTCATATCTTATGACTAGTTTTCTAAAGCCTAACGCGCACATTCATCACAAGAAGCAACATTAAAATGATCTACAAACTAAGGTCATCAATCATTAAGTAAATACCAAAGAATCTAGCCTAACATATTATAAGAAAGCGAATAACAACACATAATCAAACTACACATGAACATATTTAATGATAAGGGATAAGATTTAGAGACTCTCTAGAAGTTGGTTAAAGCTAAACATGGGAATACAAGGCCAGAGGATGATTATGAAAGAGTGTTCTGGGGTGATCTGAAAGTAATGTTTGAACCTGACATAAAGAGTGAAGTATGGAGGAGTCTACAGGGATACAAAGTGACTGTTTGGAAGCTGTTTGATTCCTGTAGAGTGCACTTTAAAAGATTTAAAGATCTTCATATCTTTATGTTAGTTGAGAAGAGATATCCTCTCACACCAATAACAATCACAAATATGCTTAACAAGAAGCTTCAAACTGATCATTGGAATGAGATATGTTATTAACTACTCAAGCTCATGACAAAGCAGGAAAAGGGTCAATGAAGTGTTTGAATGCATTCTCCTGATAGTGATGAAGACTTATTAATGAAGAAACTTGAAGATTTAGAAGATAAACATCAAGTTTAGGGGAGGATTGTTGGGATTTAAAGACTTCAAGATGATTCTTAGAGTTAATACTGCTCAGGTATACTTTGTACTGTTGGTGATACTAATGAAAATTATGCTAAGTAGTTAGTACTGGTAGTATAAAGTTACTACTGCTAGTTACTACTGTTAGTATATATTAGTACTGTTAGTACAAAAGTTAGTACTGCTAGTATATGTCAGTACTGCTAGAGTAAAGTTACAACTGCTAGCATAAAGTTAGTACTGCTAGTGTAACTTAGTACTGCTGATGAAGAATGAAGAAAATATTCTAAGTACTTACTACTGCTTGTGCTCAGTTAGTGCTGCTAGTTCAAAAGTTAATGCTGCTGGTTTAAACTGCTGAAAGATTACAACTGCTTGGAAAAGTTTCTACTGTCAAATGGATAAAGACAAGAGAAAGGATTGGAGAACAAGAATACTTACGAAGATAAGTATTGAGTTATTTTTGTAAAAGATATGTATAAGTTATTTGTTTAAAAGATCATGATAACTTAGGAAAGTATTGTAAGCCTTGTAGGACTCCTTGGTGTATAAAAGGAGGTCCTAGGGTATAGAATTCAACGTACCAAAACGAGTCATTGTCATAGCTTCAAGGTTTTTGTAAACCCTAACACTGTCAAAGAGTGTTCATATTAATATATTGAAGCTTATTGTTTTGATTGTATTTTTGTGTCTCAAACATACTTTTTCTTTATTCTTCTTAGTGGCATAAACTAGATTCCGCATAGTTTATATCATACACTCAAAGTTTTAGTCTTAGTGCCTTCGGATTTATCCAAGGATACTAAACCTTACATCAAGCTTAGGAGTTCAAGATCCTTTCACCAAGACCATCAAGGGGAGTTTCTCATTCTAATTCTTATTTTTAATGTTTTATCTATACAACGAGAACGTTATATAATTCAAGTGGGGGATGGGAATTAGAATGTATACTTGTCCTATTTTTCACACTAAAATACTTAAATTATGCTTAAATTTAAAAAAAATTCAAGCATACTTTTGTGAAATTACTTGTTACATAACCTGCACACAATAACCCTTATTAGATATTGTGAGGATTTAACCTTATCTGTTTCCAAATGTTTACCCAAATTCCACAAAAATATGATTGTGCCGGTGATGTTGTAGACTTTAGAACTTGGCTTGGTATATCTATTTGAGACCACAATAATGAGTACCATGGATTTAGATGGAGTAACTTGTTTAAATTGATAAATTTCTAGGATTATACCTCAAAAGCTTTATTAACTAACTGCACTGGTTAGTTAAATCCCCGTATAAACCCTTTGTTTACTCTCATCTTAAGAGTAAGATACCCCTAGAAAAACCTGTAGAGCCAATCCTTTAGGAATAACACAAACTGTTTATTTCGTTACAACTTTACACCTTAGCCTACCCTGTTAGATTAAGTCCATTTATCAGTTTCTAGTTGCTTAAAGTGTAAAGTATGTATTTCCTGAGTTTTGTGTCAATTTTCTATCTTTGGTATGGTTGGGAAGAAATTTGTACATTGCAAATGGGAATGTATAAAGTAGTCAAAACTCATGTATTTTTAATACCAACACAATTATTGGTAGGTCCGAAGAATGAAGAATGAAGGAATTATCTGGAGTTATTATGATCGTGAAGATGCTGAAATTACACCGAGATTCGTAGTATTGTATTGTTTATAAAAAATCGAAAGATTAGAAAATTGCAACAAAAAAAGAGGAGGAAAATCTGAAGATAGTCGGTTCGTTAAAGCTTAAACCAATGATACTATTTGAAGGATCGATTATTCGTTGATACATATTATAAATCAATGATGCAAAGTTTTGTATAAAGTGGTAGATATCGCCACTTGTATTTGTAACACTATGTATAGTATGGGATGATTGGGAGTTGACCATTACGGGAACGCCAACTTAGGTTGTTGTTTTGGATCTATGATCAAGACGTTTGTGTATATAAAGGGTGTTCTTTTAATCAACGGTAACGATAAAGAAAAGTATCTAGCAACCTGTACCTTATTTGTTTGGAATTAATCTATTTGTTTTGTAAATTTTTATTTAACAACAATTATTTCCTTTTCCTAATCTCTAACCCTTAGGTTCTATTCGAATGAGGATGCGAGCAATCACATGTGTCTATTTCGTCGTTACAGCCATGTATATGTGATTTTGTCCGCCTTGTTGGTTTATTACTTTTTGGTGAAAGATCAGAAGATCCATACCTTATATCACTTTTCATCCTAACCTTTGGTTTTACTCGAGTGAGGGAATTGAATGTAATCATGTATGTCTATTCCATCGTTATAGATGTGTATATGTGGTTTGTCGCCCTTGATGGTTTACGACTTTTGGTAAAGACTACTAGTCTTATTCTTTAGCTTATTCGAGTTAAGGTTTGAATGCAGTCATATGTGTCTATCCCATCGTTATGGGTGTGTATGTATGGTGTTTGTCACCTTTTATAGAATATTGGTATCGGTTGAGATTAGAAAGAGTATTCAAACCCTTTAAGCCTTATAAATAAACCCAAATTACCTTTATAAACTTGTTACTCCTTAGCTTTAGTAGTGGAGATGTGTATCCTTGCCAAGCCTATGATAGAATACTCATCACGACCGAGCAATTGAGCGTATTAGTTACATGTTACTAGATAGATTAGTTGAGTGATTTGAGTGTTTTCATCTTCCTATTTTGTGAGGTGTTTGGTTGTGTACTATTAATTAATCAAATAAATGCTTAACAGAAAAATCCTTAGGGATACATTTTCATAAATTTTTAAAGGCTACTTGAGGACAAGTAGGATTCAAGTGGGGGGATATTTGATGACATCAAATAACTTCATATTATTAGCATCATTTATCCTGTATTTATTAACTCATTTAGTATAATTATTGCATGAATTGGTACTTAATCGTTTGTATTTGTTATTTGCAGTAATTATCAAGCATTTGGCAAAAGACGGAGAAATGAACATGTTTTGAAGCATAAACAAAGAGTTTGAGAAAGTCGACTGATTCTGACATCAATACGCCGTATCATTCTAGAGGAATACACCATATCTAAAGACTTTGAAGAACTCAAGACCATTGTCTGACTTTGAAGAATACGTTGTGTCTACATCAACAGATACGTCGTATATGATACTTTGGTCAACTATTAAGAAAAGCACATTTACAGCCAATACTCAGTATCCAAAACCTTAATACTCCGTATTGGTCAATACTCCATATCCGAAGAACCAATACACCGTATTTGTTAATACTCAGTATCTGAATAACCAATACTCTGTATTGGTCAATATTCTGTATCTGAAGAACCAATACTCTGTATTGGTGAATACTCCATATCCGAAGAACCAATACTCCGTATTGGTCAATACCCCATATCCGAAAATGAGATACATCGTATTGAAGGCGGCTCAAGAAAATTTTGGAATATTTTATTCGTGGAGCCCACGCCAAGTAACCCTGATACGCCATATTAAACTTTTCAATACGCCGTATCGACCAATTTTGAGAATCTATAAATACCAAACACCTTAATACGATTTAGGGTATGCTTTTAACCACCAAGTCTGATTTTCAGAAGATCTAAGAAGCCAAGAAGGTCCTATAAAGTGCTCCAATCCATAAGAAAACCCTTGTAATCTCTACACTTCACTATACGCGTTCGGTTAGCATTATGTTTAATCGTTCATCTATGATTTTGTGTATTGTTACAATAACTATAGGCTAATACCTTTAGGTATTAGCCATGTTTATGATAATTTAATGTTTGGTTTATGTTTATTCTAATTGCATCTAGTAAATTGTGTGTTATCTTATGTTCATCAGTTTAAACTCGCTTATGTGCTTAAGTATGCAACCTATCATTCAACTAGGTCTAGTCTTACATATTTAATGCGCTGCAACTTCGGTGTTATATGGGAGTAGGCTAAGAGTCCAAGATAGCTCTCGATATAGAAATCTATATATCTAGAATCTTAGTATCACAAATATTGACCTATCTTTACCATTGGTTTATGTGAACAACTTGGACTAGCAGGTGACCTGGGATCAACAAATAACGTACTGGTTCCTTTGGTAAAGACTCAGACAGTGGAATGCTAGTATATAAAGAGCCGTTAAGCAGTAAGTTAGCAAAGTCTCGATGAGCTAGGATTTGATATGATCACCATTATTATCTCCTAAGATAGATTATAAGCAACCGCGAAGAGGGTTATGCGGATTTGGTTAATTATGACAGGATTTCTAAGTCTAGGTCTTAGGAAGAAGTACCGCCTAAGTCTTGGAATGATATATCAACAATGAAACAAGACAATCATTAAACTTATAAACTAAAACCAACATTATATTTGATTAAACATGTTTAATACGTTTTCCTTACATTAGGCTTGACCGCTTCTTTATCTTATTATTATCAGCTTGTGTGTGTTAATTGTCATTAATGTAGTCTAGGAAACCCAAAACTTATGTGAGTCTCTTAGGCTAAAACCTCCCCTTGTGTTAGTTTTAGGATTATCTTAGGTTTAACATAGATCAGATTAGACTAAAACTAACTTAGATAACTAAAGTACAAATAGAATTTAGAATTAACGCACTCGCTCTTAGTGATCGACACCCTACTTACCAACAAAGCTACAAGTGATCAGGTCCACTGCCCGTTAGTGTTGTTTTAGGTTAAGTTGGAAAAATATAAATAGTAAAAGTTGATTAGGTAATTAATAACATACAACGACAACACATCAGACACCATCGCAAATGGTCTCAAGACCTGCCCAAATATGGTTGATCACCTTTTAACTGTTTGAATGCGTGTAGTATACTCTTAGGAGCCTTGTAATAGTCTTCATACTACCTTACTTGTGCGTTGTCTAAATGGAATATTACATAAAAAGTGGGTTCGAGTAATTCGCTTGTGAATTAGGAAATACTTAGACATTACATCGTAAGGGTGGCGGGCAATAGGATTAGGAAGAGCAAACTAAGGAGTAGTACATGATTAAGTGAGCACGTTTATTTACCTATACGAGTTTCTCCATTAGATTAGTTTAGAATTAGATTAGTAGTTTAATTAGTTTAAATCAAACCCCCCTTCAAAACCTGAGATTTTATTTACTTTCTAAAATATATAAAAATACATAAATAATCTTCCATTAACCCTTAGACCTTAGTGACATTCGATTCGAGCCTACCCAAACTATTCCCCTTGAGAATGATAACAACCCCTGAGTCTCTCTTATACTACATTACAACGATTAGGTACGTTTCCTAGGGGATTGTAAAACTTCTGTGTGTTACAATCTACCGTACATCAAGTTTTTGGCGCTGCTGATTCTATTTAGCTTAGGTCTACTCCCAAGATTCCTATCAAGTGAGATTTTTCTTTTCTTTTTAATTAGATTTCTTTTAGTCTATCTTTTCTTTATATTTCTGTTTTGTAATTTTCCATTTAATTTTTCCATTCTTCATTATGGAGAACGTCAATCCATCTAGCCTTTCCCTTAGGAATGAACTCTTTCACCTTGAGAAAAAAACAGAAGTTGAGTTATGGCTTGAGAATAATAGGAGTGTTGATTCATTAGTTAGTTTAGAGAATGAATTTGAGGAAGAAGAAGAGGACGATTTAGAATACTTTGACACCTTCCCCAATATAGAAGAGTTAGGGTATCACAAATGGCTTTTGAAAAATCCTTGACCTTCTTGTGTTAATGCTAAGGTAAGAACGGGAAACTTGAATAACATAAAAATCTCATGCATGATTGGTCACTTCCTTTAAAAGACAAGCTTACATCAATTTAGAATCACCAAGTCAATTTAAATGTCCTAAGCTTAATGTACAATGATCATGAGTGAAAGATTAGAGTCAAGAAGAAAACCATCAAATCCTAAGAAAATTTGCAATTTTGTAGGGAGAGTTAGAGGATTAAAGGTTTTTGTGAGAAATTTCACTTATGAATGTGATTTTGTTGTATTAGAAGATACCACTATTGTCATAGATCATTATCTTAGAGGGATGGTATTAGGGAAGCCATTTGTGAAGGAATCTAAGCTTGTTTATGATAAAGATGAAGGAACGGTCATGTTTGAAAAGGATAACAAAAAAAATTACATTTAAGATGCCTCGTAAAATGGAAAGGTTTAAACATAAAGAAATAAAGGATTTGATAACCGATAACATACCACCTTTTTTATCGAAAATGAGAATAGTGATCTAGAAAAACTTATTACTCGGATAGCTTGAACTTAGGACCCGAGAATAAGTAAGACGAAAGTGTAACTAAAGCCATCCAATGCCTAATCAAAATGAAAAGTAGGACAAACGAAGGAGGAGTCACGTAATGAGTGTGACTCCGAGTCTAGCTACAAGACTCTCTAATAAAGAAAAATTAGGAGTCAACCCAATCTTTTATTTCTTGCATTTTAGGTGTGTCATGTGTTTTATTGCTTTATTTGATTGTCTTAAATGTTTGAATTAATATGTAATCATGCCTTTATTTTGTCTTTAACTTGCATCTATTACAATCAAAGGTATTTTTGAATCAAATAAAGTGTAGGGGAAAATATTCGTTTCAAACAACCATCTCAAACATATAAATTAAATAGTTTTAGAATAATCTCGTCGGTGTGTCTTGTGTCATGTGTTTGTTTTGAGTCATATGATAGTACTAATAATCTTTGTGGTTTATGAAGTAAATTTTTACAGGAAATAACTAATAGAATTTGCGTGTAGAGTTTTTTTTAAGAAAACGAAGCAGATTTAAAAAAAAACCAGCTCTGAGACTGCTCAGATTATTCCCTGACGGCGTCACCAGCCTCATAAATTTTTTCGCGTTTTGTTGAATTTTTGAAATAATAATTTTATGAAATTTCTAGAATTTGTAATTTACCTAAATCTTTAGAAAACATAATTACATTTACTACATTATCCTATCCATATATTCTTTCGTAGTGTCTAAACCTTATGAACAAATGTTGTATATTATTATCCCGTAGAACTTTACACCGAGGTTTAGTATGTTTCGTCGTGTTTGAATTTCAAGGTTGAATTTTATAAGGAGAAGCCAAAGTTTCCTTAGATTCTCACGTGGATAATTCTTGGATGACGATTTAGCCGGTTTATCTTGTTTCTTCTCCAATATTGAGCAAAATCAGGGGAGTACTAGTTTCTTTTGCTTTTTCTTATTTTTCCCTTTTTTGTTTTTCGGATACTTGTAGAACATTAAGGACAATGTTCAAAATAAGTGTAGGAGGGAAATAAAGCCTTAGAACCTATTCCTTCAATTGTAGTTGCTTTGTCCTTAAAAAGATGAGTAATATATTGTAAACTTATCGTAGACGGTAATTTTGTCACCAAATTTCTTTTTTATGGCAACATACCGATGAAACTTAGTATAGAAGCGATTCTTCGATATGAGTTTATATACTAGCAAAAAAACCCTACCACTCAAAAATTCCACCCAAAATGTGAGGTTTGTCTTTAGATCTTTAGGAATTAAAGCACCCATCTTTGGTGCTTAGATAATTTTAACCTTTAGCTTCTTAAGTTAAGGAATTGAACAATCGCATGTGTCTCGTTCATGGATTTGATGTGTGGTTTTGTTGCTTTTTTTGGAGCATGGTAAGTCGGTTAAGATATGAGGTGTACAAGTAGTATATAAAATTCTAAAGTGTTTTAAGAGATGGCATCCTGATACCGCTAATGAGATTAAATTCTATGATTAGGATTTTCTAAACGATAAGTAAGGCATAGGATAAACCTTGTTTTTAAACCTGTATTTGTTAAGTTAGATGGTCACCCTAATCATTATACTATCCCCACACCCTTGCATCCCACCTTATTTTAGAGCAAGATACCCTAGTAGACCATCAGAGCCTATCCTTTTCCGCGGTTCTCGTAATTTTTCCAATGGATCCTGGATTATTAATGAAGAGCATTATTTACACCCGACCAAAATGTTATACCCAAATTGCCTTAGCCTTCCTTGCATGTACTCATTTTTAGTACATTATTGTTATCACATTTGCAAACCCGATTTAATTGTTAGGAATTTAGTTTAGTGAAGTGATGATCATTATCGATCTCACGAGTCTTGTAATAGTTAGACAATATTGAGTATGTAATAGTTAGTCCGTTAAGCTACATAAATAGGCTAAATATTGTAAAGTTCAAGACCGACCCACAGAAGCCCACAAGAAGGCCATGGCCGGCCAAGGGACTATATAAAGAACCCATCTCTACCATAAAGAGTATGTGAGTGTGTGTGTTTATAGTGGTATAAAGAGAAATACAAAAGATATTATCCAAACACCTCCACCATCTCTCCTCTCTTCTACATTTTATTTTGTGTTTTAATGTGTGAGATTTGATATTCTACAATTGGTGTTAGAGCCCATGGGATGATTATGTGTTCATTGTGTGAGTTTTACTTGCAAAAATCTAAGAAAACTAGTGTTTTTTAAGCCTTATACTCAAAAACTAAAGTGACCAAAATTTTGATGTTAAAAAATGTAAAGTATGGTTTTAATGCTAGATATAGCTTAATTATACTTAGTTTTGCAAAACATCTTAGGTAAAAACGTTAAAAATTGTGGTTTTTAGGTGTTTTTAAGTGTTTGAACTCGTTGCTATTTTTACGAAATCCCACGATTTGATCCTTGAAGGCTGAGGTATGAGCTTTGAAGCTTGCGTTATGAGTAGATATTCAGAGATTTTTGAGTTACTTTTTCCTACAATTGAGGTATGTTCTAGTTGATTTTGATCATAGCTACCGCGATTTGATTACAAGTCCCAACGATTTCAAAACTTCACTTCAGGTGATCTGAACAAACATTCCCGCTATTTAACACCCTTAATTCCACGATTTAATCAACTCTTTTCCACATTTGAGTCAACTGTCTAGCGATTGATATAATAATTCAACGGTTTTTGAGGACATCATTTCAGGTGATTTGACTCACTTAATCTAGAGATTTGAGCTCAACCATCATGCGGTTTCACTTAGTAATCCCGCGATTTGAGTTTACTTTTCAGGAAATTTGATCAAACTTATCAGGCAATTTAACCATATTTGAAATAAAATCAAATTCAAATTTTTGAGGGAAAAATTGAGTAAAATGTAATTTTTCGGTAATCTTTTTATCATATTTCAATTTCAAATTTTGGTACAACAGTGAAAATTTTGGGCTAAAGTTTAAATTTATTGGACGAAATTCAAATTTTTACGGCTAAGATTGACGCAAAATATTTGGAACACGAAAGTGTCGCTCACTTCCATAAATAACAGTCGTTAGCTCGTTATGTAACTTTTGGAAACTTACACAGGTAGTTAGACCAAGGACCGTGGATAAGCCCATCAAGCCAAGGCCCATCCACCCCTTGTAAGTATATAAACACCCTCCTCCATGCTTGGAGAAGGTGGTTGTTGGTTGTATGTTTTATTTTTCACTTAATGCATTTCATGTTCTTTACTTTCTCTTACTAGAAAATACATCCTTCCTTTCCACTTTCTCTCTCTAGTTCTTGTTGTTAAAGATTACTCTTATTCTTCAATTAGTATCCAGAGCCATAAAGTGGTGTGTTTAATTTTTGTGTTTATTTTTTTGGTTCGTGTGATCTTGCAAAAAATATCCTTTTTCTTTATTTTTTCTTGTTTTCGAAGCTATTGTGTACACTAAAAGATCATTTACCTTGGTAAATTTGATCTATATCTTTAGGATATAGGTGTACAAGCTTTTGAATATAGAAAAATATCCTTTTTGGTCCATACTTTGTGTTTGAAACTTAGAAAGAACAAAATCTAATTTTAACATTTTCAGCTAAAAACCTTAAAGTTACTCATTCTTGTTCCTATAGATTAGAAACACAAGTTTGTCACAAGGTATTTGCAAACAACCATCAAAAAGGTGTCTTTTTGTGTTTTAAAATTTTTGGGTTTCGAAATAGTATAAGTCGAACAACCGAATCCGAATAACTGAAGTCGAACAACTAAAGTCGACCAACTAAAGTCGAACAACTGAAGTTGAACAGCTGAAGTCGAACAACTTATTTTAGTTGAAACCGAACAACCCAAGTGTATAAAAAGTTTAACCGAGCAATCCAAGACAGCTAAACCGAACAACCTAAGAGCAGTTGAAACCGAACAACCCAAGTGAAGTTGAAACCGAACAACCCAAGTGTAGTTTAAGCCGAACAACCCAAGAGCAGTTTAAACCGAACAACCCAAGTGTAGTTAGAACCGTACAACTTAACTTAGTTTCAAACGAAAAACTTAAATTTTTTTTCTAAATTATACGGTTTATTTCTTGGACTTGTAAAATCCCATGAAACATTAACTTGTTTTCCCGGTTTTGTCAAGAATCGTAAAATCCCGTGAAGTTTAAAGAATTAAAACACTTAAAAGACAACTTATCAAAACACAATTTCTTTCTACCTCAGTCCGATCAAATAAGTAATCTTTTAAAATACAAATTTCTCAATGACGACTCTGGCTGACAAAGCAATTCTTTTGGGTGTTGACAGTCGTCCACCTATGTTGGAAAAAGATATGTATGATTTTTTAGAAAAGTAGAATGGAGCTATACATGATGAATATACAACATGGACGAATGATCGTGATATCAAGACCAAAGAAAGCAGAATGGAGCTATACATGGACGAATGGTCCACTCATCTGGCCTTTAATTGAGGTTAATAGAGTGACAGGACCAAAGAAATATTCTGAGTTATCTGATACGGAAGCAATTCAAGCTGATTGTGATATCAAAGCAACAAATATCATTCTCCAAGGACTACCACCTGAGGTCTATGCGTTAGTTAGCAATCAAGAAGTCGCCAAGGAACTATAGGAAAGAATTCAACTTCTCATGCAAGGAACTTCATTAACGAAACAAGAAAGAGAGTGTAAGTTTTATGATGAATTCGATAAGTTTTCTTATAAGAAGGGGGAAACACTACGTGATTTTTACTTGAGATTTTTACTGCTACTGAATGACATGAACATCTACAATATGAAACTTGAACAATTTCAAGTAAACACCAAATTTTTGAATACTCTTCCTCTTGAATGGAGGAAATTTGTGACAGATGTCAAACTGGTTCGGGATTTGCACATAACTAACATTGATAAGCTTCATGCTTACTTGGGATAACATGAATTTCATGCAAATGAGGTTCATTTAATGCATGAACGCAACTCAGATCCGCTTGCTTTGGTTGCATCCCATCAGATGACCCAGTCTTCTTATCAAACTCATCAAAACTCATACCAAAACACTCAATTTCAATCACAAGTTTCACCATATCAGTCTCCACAGTATGGTTCACCTTATCAGTCTCAACAATACTCAACTCATCAATCATCAACACCTCTTTCAATCCTTATCTATACAACGATTATCAATCATCCGTTCACCACGACGTTTATTCTCCAGTCAATCGTCCATCCGCTTAATCTGAATATGCTCCCTCAGATTAACCAACAACATTAATTTTTTCCCATCCATACTTGGGTGTAATTATTCCATTATCCAGCGAGGTGATGAACCCATTAATGCAATTAATTACCGTGAATGTCATTCTTTACTGCTGTTGTCACTTCTCGCTATCCTACTACCAATAACCAGCTGAGGAATTCGTCAAACCCTAGGCAACAAGCTACCATTAATGATGGGAGAGATGACCTTACAATCAATTCATGGGAGACAAAACCCTTTTGCTACGGGTACCACAAGAACCTATACTCCAGGAGCAAGTGGAAGTAATTCTAGGAAACAAAGGACTGTTATTTGTTACAACTACAAAGGGGAAGGACATATGTCCAAACAGTGCACTAAACCAAAAAGGAAAAGGGATGACTCGTGGTTTAAGGATAAAGTGTTGATGGTTCAAGCTCAAGAAAATGGTCAAATTCTACATGAGGAAGAACTAGCATTTTTGGCAGATCTAGGAATTGTAGAAGGTCAAGTCATACATACTGTCATTACTCATAATGCTGCTTATCAAGCTGATGATTTGGATGCATATAACTCTGATTGTGATGAACTCAACACTGCCAAAGTTTCTCTCATGGTGAATTTATCCCATTATGGTTCAGATGCTCTCGCTGAGGTACACAATCTAATAATGTGATTAACAATATTATAAATTCAAGCCTGTATGCAGGTAATGCGTCTTTTTGAAAGTGAATTTTTGAATTGTTCAAGAGATTGATAGTAACCAGTGTTAGCAATAACATTCCTTATCTCAGTATGTGAATTGAATCACAACAGTCACTGTTTAGAATCTGATTCATCGCACAACAAATGCACTGATATATCTGTGATAGTACAAACTAAAAACATAAGTATTAATTGTACCAAGATGAATTTGAACAATAAAAGTGTCAATGATACCTTAACTACTAAGCTTGAAAGATATAAGGAACAAGTTAAAGTTTTGAAAGAAGGACATAATGTTGATTTAAGGAGTAATAATAACATTTCAGATTCATGTGCATAGTCTGTAGAGATTGATCGTCTTAAACAAACTCTTTCTGAACATTTAAAGGAAAAGGAATCTTTAATGCAAACAGTTATTCTTCTCAAAATGATTTTAAGAAAGAAGAATCTAGGAACATAGATAGATAGATTGCTTAGCAAAGAGAATCAAACAGCTAGATAATATTGTTTTTAAAAGAGATAAATATGCACAAACTATTCACATGTTGACAAAACCTCAGTTTTTCTATGATCATACCACTAAACAAGCTCTAGGTTTTCAAAATCCTTTTTATCTGAAGAAATCTCAGCAGTTGGAACCAAAGCTTTATGATGGTAATGTCATTAAGAATACTCGTGCTATTGTGATTCCTGACTTCGAAGAGACCCTTGTGCTTGCTGAAGAGAGTCGTTCAAAAATGCTTTTAAAACAAAAGGATCCTATGATGTTAGAAAAGAAAGTTAATACTACACCAGTCGATTATGCTGCTCTTAACCAACTTTCTTAAGATTTTGAAAAACGATTTGTTCCACAAACTGAATTATCTACTGAACAAGCCTTTTAGTCTTAGAATTATATGAATTCTTCAGATCCTAATCCTTCTTGTAGACCCACCAAAGTTGAGGTTCCAAAAGAACTTCCTAAAGTCAGCATGGTGAATACGAGTTTGAAGAAACTTAAACACCATCTTGCTGGCTTTGACGTGGTTGTCAAAGAAAGAACCATGGCCATAGCCATCACTGAGGGCTCGTGGGGGTTTGAACATATAAAAGCTTGTTTTAGGGATGAAATTATTCCATTTTTAAAAGAACTGAAGGACATATTCAATACATTCGATCAATATTTAATTAATGAACTTACTGAAATTCAAAACGTCTTCCATCAGATGGAACAGGCAGTGGAACAACATCATTTAGAGTCCAAAACATTTGAAGTTAAAATGAATAAAGTTTTAATTGAAAACGAACGACTCTTGGATCAAGTCATTAGCAAAGATATAGTGAACATAATTGTGAATTCTTTTGTGGATAATGCTTATGTGAATGTGCATGAATGTGAAAAGTGTCTCAAACTTGAGACTGAGCTTCTCAACAAAAAGGATTTCGTTGAAAAAGAGATTTACGATAAACTGTTCAGAAGTTATACTACTCTTGAAAAACATTGCATCTCTTTAGAAGTTGATACTCAACTTAATCAGGAAATTTTTCAAAGAGACAATTCTGTTTCAAATCAAAGTGCTCTAAGTTTTGATTAATATTTTGAATTAAATGAATTGAAAGCTCAGTCGCAAAAAAAAGACACGGTCATAAAAAAGTTGAAAGAGAGAATTAAATCTCTAAGTGGAAATATGAATGAGGATAAGATCAAAAAGGACATAGAAGAGATTGAAACGATAAATATTGAATTGGATCACATTGTGTTAAAGCTTATTGCTGAGAATGAACATTTGAAACAGACATATAAGTAACTTTATGACTCGATCAAACCAACACGTATTGGATCAAAAGAACAATGCGATGCTTTAATTAATCAAGTCAATCAAAAGTCTATGGAAATCTTTGATTTAAATGCAAGTCTTCAAGAAAAAGTTATGGTCATTACAGCTCTAAAGAATGAATTAAGGAAACTTAAAGGAAAAGATTTAGCTGATAATGTGGTCACCAAAAACACCATTGATCCAAAAATGCTTAAGATTTATGTGGAACCAATAGCCCCTAGATTGTTGAACAATAGGACAGCTCACTCTGACTACCTTAGGCATACTCAGGAACAAGCTGCGATTCTTAGGGAAATAGTGGAACAAGGAAAATCACAAAATCCTCTAAATAATTCCTTAGACTCTGCTTGTAAGTATACCAAACGCATTCAAGAGTTGCTTATAATAATCAGACAAACCTGCCCTAGCATCAACAATTCAAGTGATAAATTAGTGGCTGTGACCTCAAAGAACAAGGACAAAAGAGTTAGATTCACTGAGCCCATCACATCCTCAGGAAACACAAACATAAAAATAATGTCTTCATCAAACATAGTTTCTAACAAACCTATGTTGTCTTCTACAGGAGTAAAACCGTCTACTAGTGCTAGCAGATCACAGCCTTCAGGCAATACAAAGAAAGATAAGATTCAGCAAACACCAAGTAGTACTCAGAAGAATAAAGTAGAAGCCCACTCTAGGACAGTTAAATCTAGTTTGAAAAATAAAAATTATGTTGAACCTAAAGGATCTGCAAATGTGCAGAATTCTAAGCTTAATGCGAATTTTGAAATTTTATGTGTTAAGTTTAATGGTTGCATGCTTTCTGATAATCATGATTTGTGTGTTCTTGATTTTATCAATGATGTGAATCTCTTGTCCTCCCCACATCCTCAGCATTCTCTGTTTCCATATGATCAACTGTATCTTCAGGAATCTTATCAAATAGAGGATCTCTTTGAACTGAAGGTTCACCTTTAGCAAACTTCCTCCTTTGTTTGGATACAGACTCTTTGTGCACCCTTTGTTTCTTTGAGGAGCTCTTTTTTTGCCAATCTTTACTTCAAGGAGACACTTTGCAGCCATGCTCTGTGGTGTTTGATTACAGGTTTAGCTTGCTTCTTGAGCTTTTTAATCTGAGCCTTCAAGTGTTGTATTTCTTTGGCTTGATCTGAAACCTGTGCACATAAAGAGAGACAAAGATCATAGACACTTTGGAGTGTCATTTCATCCTCATTCCCTGAAAGGGATTTATCACTGGATGAATGACCTCCAAGATTCCCACCAGAACTTTCTGGAATAGAATTAGGAATGATAGTAGATGGTGAAGGTCTTGGGGATGGGTCAGTCTGTTGCTTAATAGGTACTTCACTAGTATGAGCAGGAGATGAGTCAGTTTATGGCTCATTAGGTACTTCACTAGTGGGAGAAGGAGAGGGTGTAGGTTGTACTTCAGATGGTCTTTCTGAAGGAACACCCTCATCCTCAGTTGGTTATACCAACATATCAGCAAATAAAGGGGTGACTTTCAGTTGGTTACATGGCACCAAAAAGGTCTTATATAACTTATAATTGGTATCTTACCAGTTAAAAGTTCAAAAGGTGTCTTATTATGAGGCTTGGTCACTAATACCCTATTTAGAACATAACAATCAGTACTAACTGCTTTAGCCCAAAAAGTGTTAGGTAAAAATGAATCTGCAAGCATGGTCCTAGCACAACAGCCTCAATAAGGGTCCGCTGTTCTTTCTCTCTCACAAGCAACTATCCATTTTTGTTGGGAGTTACTAGCAAATACGTATTCCCTCTTGATCCCCTTTGACCCACAGAATTCAATAACATCCTTGTTCTTAAATTCTGTACCATTATCACTTCTAATAGTTTTAACTTTTTGATTCAATTGGTTCTCAATTTTTTTTTTTTTTTTTTTTTGTCTTTATAAAGTCCTTAAGGATTCCACTAGTTTCAATCCTTAGTTCTAAGAAAAATACCCAAACTAACCTGTCTAAAATCATCAGTGTTAACTAAGGCAATAGGACTTATGGTTTTAAGCTCCTTACAAATGTAGTCCAAACAAATCCAAATGAAGAAGTTGTAAGGAGTGACTAATAGAGCTTACTGATTTGGCTTTACAGGAGGCCTTGTGTTGCTTTCCTTTCTGACAAGCAACACAAGTGTGGTCATTTTGAAAAATCTTTGAAGGTAAACCTCTTACAAGGTTTCCCTTTACAAGTTTGTTTAGTTTTTTGAAATTACATGACCCAACCTCCTATGCCATTTGTTAGATTCATCAGTTGTGGCCTTTACAATTAAACAAGCCAATCCTCCTGAAAGAACAATGTTCTCTAAATTAAAGCTGTACATATTGTTTTGTCTGGGGATTTTAAGTAATACTTGATTTTCATCAGGTAACTTAAATTCAGGAGACAAAACAAGACATTCAAAGTCAGTAAACAGAACTTTGTTCTTTTTGTCACACATTTGTGATACAGAAAAGAGATTGAAATGCTGAAGTTCTTTCATAAAGCACACATCCTCAAAATCTAACTTACCTGTTTTTATTTTACATTTACCAGTGATATAACCTTTACTACCTCCAAAAGCAACAGGCCAAACCCCCCCATTAAAGTCTTGAAATTCAGCAAGGTAGGCCTTATTTCCAGTCATGTGCCTGAAACATCCACTATCAACAATTCCTTTATTCTTTAAAGATCTATGTGGATAATCCTGTACATCAAATAGAAGAGATTAGTTTCTCTTAGGACCCAAGCCTGTTTGGGCTTGAGTCTGCCTAGTGGATCTTTAAAAGTGTAACAATTTCTAAGACTGGATCCACCATTGTATTTGGAGACATTGTGCCAGTTGTATCTTTGTGGTCTCCAATTACAACCTGCTGAGGGCTTAACAGCATTTCCTTTTTCCCGCAACAGTACTAACTACTTTTACCTTAGCAGTATTAACTTTTTTGTTTTGAAAAAATCTGTTCTAAGTACTGTTGTCTTTTTTAAAGGCCTTGAAGATGGTGAATGAGTTTTGTGAAAAACATTTGCTGGTCAAAAACTCAATCACAATGGCTTAACGTATTAACTTTTCATGACAGTACTAGTTAGTACTGTCTGTCTTTTAGAAACTTTGCCTAGCAAGTACAAAGAATTTTTAGTACTGCTCAGCTCTAGCAAGTACTAACTAGAATTTTCACCAGCTTCTATTTAGTACTGCTGAAGGAACAAATGATTTTGTTTATTCCACTCTTTGGCACATTATTCCAACCATGTTTACCCAGAGCTTTTCTTGCCATCCTCTTCTCATAGGGAAATCACAATACCTCTGGACTATAAATATTAAGCTACCACATACAAAACATGCTCTTACAGTAAACCCGTACCCCAACTCTTTCTTGTCAACTTTAGGTTTTTGGCTATGTGTGAACTGATTCTTAATAGTTTCCCTAGGAGTTTTTACTTGCTGGTTAGCAAAACTAGGTGTTTCTTTTTCTTTTATTAGTATAGACACATACTCACTTCCCTATCTGATTCCTACTTACTCCTAATGATAGGAGCAACAGACCAGACCTATATGTTACAATCTACATTAATCATTAACAACTGGTTCAGACACTAATTCAGAGGGTTATGTACTAATGTTAGATTCACAGGTATCAAATTCACTTATTTGGGATTCAGATTCACTAGGTTAAGTCTGTTTTGGACCATATGTAAATTGTGAGTAATCTACTTCAATGTCAGGTCCAGAGGGCATATAATTCCCTGTCATGGGTAGGGGTACAACATGCATTCCATCTGCTGTAACAAACCTATCATACAAAGGTTGTTTTTCTAACTCACTCTCTTTATTCATAAAAACACTCTGCAATACTTCATTTTCATAGCTTAAAATACCATCATATCTGTGATCCCCATACCCAAGCCCAAACTTATCATTAGCACTCATTTGGGTATTGAGCAGTTTACTAAGATTTCATAGAAAATTAGCCATTATTCTACTTTAGCCTTTTAAATCTCTTCTTTTCTTTTTGAGCTTCTGCTAGCAATTTCTTATGGTATGTTAGAACATCTGTTTTATCATCTAAATCTATCTTCATAAATTTTATCTTTTGTTCATACCAAAGTTGTCCTTGTTGATGAGAAACTAACTATGCTTCAACTTTCTTAAGACCTTGAGAATATGCCTTATTTCTATGCTGCATCACAAAGTTGTTCCTCTGACATCATACATATTTTTTAAGATTAGCATAAGAAAAAACTCTTTACACTATTTGAACGAGGAAATTACCTCTGTTGTCTGAGTCTGAGCTGTTTTGCAATGCCATCAAAGCATAATCTTCATCTTCTGAATGATTTGTCCAATCTACACCTTCTCCATCAATTGTCACCAATGCTTTAGAATCCTCCTTCTTTCCAGTTCTGCTCCCATCCTTGGTTCCTGAATTCCATGCATCCCTCCTCCTGTTGTCTTGATTTCCCTTAATTCTGCACTCTCTAGCAAAATGCCTTGTCTTGTGGCAATTGTAGCATTCAACTTTAGTTTTTATCAAAGCCCACTAAGTTTTCTTCTGCATCAAGGTAGTTTCAACCAAGTCTTCTTGTAAAAACTTTTTCATTCTCATTGAGATCATGACCACTTGCCACTTCAAGTCCATTTCTTTCAAAGGTCATATTCATCAATCTATTCCAACTCCTCATGATCCATTGAGGTCAACTTGATTGATTAGCAAGTATAGTATGATGAATTTTGTCCCATACTTTGGAGTTTTGACCAGAAGGGATTGGGAACCAAAAAGCGGTACTAACATCCATTTAGTACTGCTTGAGGTGTTTTCTCTAGAGACAAATGCTACATTTTGTGGCTAAAGATGATGCAGTAGAGCCTTTTATATCACTCTCAAAGACTCTTAGATTATTGTACAAATCATCAAAGCTGAGACTGTCCACTCCTGGTTTGGTCCTCATAATTAAGGAAACTTGTGACCAGGCAGAAGGTAGAGATCTTAGGAATTTTTAATTTTGCATCCTCATAGATACACCTGGCTACCATGAATCTCAAACTGACTTAGAAGACTTGGAACCTGTCATCAAGCCATTGTGAAGCCCTTCTGTGTTAAATACAAGAAACCTTTAACTGTTGCTTCAAGATAAACTTTTGCATCTTCTGGATTCGTCAATTCCACCAAATCTAGATTTGACGGCATCCCACATCTCTTTGCATCAGTCATCTATGGAACTTAGCAAGATGATCTTCTGGTACAGGCCAAAAGCAAGTGTACCTTGCTTTTACTCTCTCTTTTCTCTGGCTACAATCTCTCTTCTGCATTTCTGGGAGACAAAACCTTAATTTGTCCTGATGTATCTGTAGTGATTGATACATGACCATTCCCATTTTGTATAACCTCCCAGATTAGATAGTCTTAGGGCCAATAGTGTTTCATTTCATAGCCCAATATCATAATCTCGCCTTTTTGAGAATAGGCACTTGATGGGTTGATACTGTATTGAGGAGTTTGTTGGGTTTGGTGTTGAGTTTGTGCTTATGATGGTGGAGGTGGTGGGGTGGTGGAATTCATCTTGTGATGCAGACTATTGTTATGGAGATGTATAACTGGTTTTGTTTGTTCTTCTTACTCAGAGTTTCTCACAGGCTCTGATACCACTTGTGAGTCCCTAACTGAATAGATCTTTGCAGCCTACTAAGGGTGATAGCCAACTTGTATAAATACAGTTTGACTATATAGAAACACTGACTATGAATACTATGTGCTAATGCGGAATCTTAACACAAGTACTAAGAAGAACAATGAAAAACTAAATAATAATTTCTATTAATCTGCTTTGAGTAATTACAGATTACTAACTATGAGATATGATTGTATGATATGTATTGAACTCGTATGTCTAACTATGCCATGAGGGATCCTTTTATAAACCAAGGATAAACCCTAACAGGCTTACAAAACGCGTAAAAGATAATACATATCTTTTCCTAGAATATCTCATACATATCTCTTAAACGGTACTAACTAATTTCTACTAACGGTACTAACTATCTGATCAGTACTTAACATTTTGTACTGTCAGTACTAACTATTATTACTTACGGTACTAAGTTAGGAAAACATAATTCCCAACAGATTACAATTGCGACATTCGTTATCACCCAAGGAAGGCAAACGTAGTGGCTGATGCGTTGAGCTGTAAGGAACGGATTGAGCCATTAAGGGTTCGAGCCTTAGTTATGACAATTGGCTTGCATCTTCCCAAACGAATATTGGAAGCTCAGATCGAAGCCCAGAAACCAGAGAATCTCATGAATGAAGACGTAGGCGGCATAATCAGAAGGGATATACCCAAGGAAAGATTAGAACCACATGCTGATGGAACCTTATGTTTACACGGCAGGAGTTGGTTGCCTTGCTATGGAGATTTAAGATCCGTGATTATGCACAAATCTCACAAGTCAAAATAATCTATTCATCCCGGTTCGGAAAAGATGTATTAAGACATAAAAAAGCTATATTGGTGGCCCAATATGAAGGTAGACATCGCCACGTATGTTAGCAAATGCCTGACGTGTGCGAGGGTCAAGGCCGAACATCAAAGGCCATCAGGGTTGCTAGTACAACCTGAGATACCCGAATGGAAGTGGGATAACATCACGATGGATTTTATCACCAAGCTTCCTAAGTCGTCGCAAGGTTTTGACAGCATCTGGGTGATTGTAGATCGACTTACAAAATCTGCTCACTTCTTGCCAATAAGGGAGAATGATCCATTGGACAAGTTGGCAAGGTTGTACCTGAACAGGATAGTAGCAAGACACAGGATACCTGCCTCAATTATCTGTGATCATGATGGAAGATTTACTTCAAATTTCTAGAGATCATTTCAGAAAGCTTTGGGAACAGATATTAGTATGAGCACTGCATATCATCTAGAAACTGACGACCAGAGCGAGAGAACCATTCAAACTCTCTAGGACATGCTACATGCTTGCGTGATCAATTTTGGCAAGGGTTGGGTTAAACATTTGCGATTGGCCAAGTTTTCATACAGTTACAGTTATCACGCTAGCATAAAGGCCGCCCTTATGAGGCATTGTATGTCGAAAATGTCGATCACCGGTGTGCTGGGCCAAGGTTGTGGAAGCCCAATTGACGACCTGTTGGTGCTGGGGTCCAGTTTGGGTGTAAGCCTCCAACTTGGTACGGGCCCCGGAATCGATCCAAGAAACAACGGAAAAAAAAAAAAAAAAAGATCTCCTGATCGAAGCAGAGGATGCAAGCGCTCATGATGCGACCAAAAGAGCAACGCCGATCAGAAACGAAAGTTGATGGAGTTCGAGGTTGGGGACAGAGTTATGCTCAAGGTCTCGCCTTGGAAAGGGGTCGTTAGCTGTTCGGTAAGTCGGGGACCTAGCTAAACCCGAGATGATGTCCGGACCTATACAAGTTGTTAGCAAAAGTTGGGAAATTAGGCCTAAAAGTTGGAACTACCCCAAAGTTGACAGAGTTCATCATACCTTCCATGTGTCTAATCTTGAAGAAATGTTTATGCTGACAAACCGTTTAGTCCAGCGTAAGAAGGAATTCATGTTTACGATAAGCACCAGTTTTAATGGAAGATCCTCTTTGAAATTATGGAACGGTGAGATCAAACATTGAAGCGAAGCCGGATACCATTGGTTAAGGAAGCTGGAACTCTAGGTGCGGCTCTGAGTTCACCTGGGAATATAAGGATTCGTTCAAAAAGAAATACCCACATCTCTTCACAAACCGGGCTTCGTCATCTACTACAAGGTCTTAAGCTTTGAGGACAAAGCTCTTTTAATGGGTGGAAACTCTTATTATTTCTCAAACTCAGGTCATTTTACAACTCTTATTATTTGTCACTATTTATTTTTGTCCGATACGCGTTTACTTTTAAATTAACTTTTAAGATAAATCGCGTGGACTAGAAATAATCATTTAATGTAAACAGTCATCAAATAAATTAAGGTTTACATCCATCAAGTAATATATAATTATTAAGACGATAATTATTAACTTTGCGTAGTTTATTTTTATTGGTCACGTAAAAGGGTTATGTTTCGCAATAAAATACATTCGGACACACCTCGAAAATACCTAGACTCAAACCAATACCCACTTTTAATCTTTAAACACAAAAACTATCAATTTCTTGTGTTAACAAGCCATATGGCCGGATATACACACAAACATACTAGAAAATCTTCTTATAAATCCCTAAGTACTTGTATAACTTTCCCTTAATTAATGTAGGTACTTAATGTTCCTAAGTTATCTCCTTACACAATGGTTAATAACCATTTGTCTTTCTTTTCCTCTCTTATGCCGCGGCAATAATCAACCAACACACATATCCATAAGATTTTCATGATCTTGATAAATCTTGTACAAATATTGTGCAATTAAGAATTGTAGTAAGTGGTTTAGCAAGAAAACCATGTGTAGTTAGCTAGAACCCATAAAAACTACCTCATAGGGTACGGATTTTGTTTGTTTGGGACTAGGAGAATGTAACTAGCTATCTTGCCTATAAATACACACTCACTCTTGACATTTAGCACTCTTACAACTCACAAAGCACTCAAACAACAAAAACATACTTCTCCTCTCTTATTCGAGTCACAAACCGCGAGCAAACACCATTATACTCTCCCTTAATCACGCAAACAACACAAAGGTATTCATAACAAGGACGGAAGAGGGAGTACACGAGCCAAGATCAGGTTATTTAATAAGTTTAGATCTTAGGATTAGGTTATACGACTTAGGTTAACTACACGATACGTCTTCAAGGCTCTAGGACCTTTTGTAAGTCGCATACAAGCTTAAACTCTTTCAAATTATATTTCATTCCTTGTTTGCTAGTCGTGTGTCACGTTCGTGTGTAAATAAACTCACTAACGTGAACCCATGCGTGATAACGCACCTATACGTACTCCTATAATACTTGTGTGGTGCTAGGACGTAATAAAAATGTGTACAAAAGATGAAATGTGACTAGACGTGTTCATTTAACACCGAGTAAGGAAACTAAAGTGGATATAATAACCCTTACACACAAATAATGCATAAACCACATGTAAACTTTTAAAGAAAATGTAACGACATGGCTAGGGAGGGAGTATATGAGACTCTTAAACGTTTGCGTGGTGTGGTGACTCGGGAAAACATATACGACCTTATTTGACGTGTGCATGTAATAAACACGACCCTTACAAAGGTTTTCAAACATAAAATGATTGCTAGAAATACCAACAGACCACAAAGGGCCTTGGTTAACCCAAACCGCTCGCATTTGGGCCCAACATGCCTAATAGCCTTTGTTTCGAGGCCCGTAGCTTATAGATAAGCTCACTTGAGCTTATAAAGGGCTTATAGAGTTCTTAAACTCGTTTAGAACACACAAAATGCAAAGAAAACCTTAACGGGTCGAGAACGGGCCTATTGCACCCAAACAGGCCCAACGAACCCTCGTGTAATAAGCTATGGTTTATCAATAAGCCATTCGACCTTATTCATAAGATAGGAGTACTCATTTAATCAACTTAGGCCTTGTATTGCCATTTGAAATCAAACCGAACCTTTTTGGGCTTCTAATTCCTATACGGGCCCAAAATAAGCGAATAAGCTCACAATAAGCTTGGTTAGCTTATTGGTGATCTTATGAGAGCTCAATGAGCTTAATGGACTTAATTACACTAAATGGACCCAAATGGACCCAACCAAAAAGTATAAAACCCTCTTCGGGCCTTAAATGGGCCCAACGACCCACTAACTAGTGCTTATTTGCTTATTGGGATAAGCTGAAATGAAAACAGACCAAAGGACTCGATAAGAATGAGAAATAAGCTAAAATACCACAAGAACCATTAAAAGGTGTAACGGGTTGAGCTATTGGGCTCACGAGCCCAATAAGCTCTAAATAAGCTCCAATAAGCTCCCTGAGCTTATTTACAGCTTAACAGGCCCATACTAACTTATTGAGGGCTTTTGTACTCGTTAAAACCCTATTAGACCTTTAAAACGCTAAACGGACCTTAACGGGCCCAATAAGGCCCGTTAAGCCAAAAATAAGCTCGATGAGCTTATTTATAAGCCGAAACAGTTTTGATAACTTATTTGGACTTAACAAAATGAAAACTATTAGAGCAAAGCTTGAAGCAAATGCAGAATTGAAGGAGAGTGTGCTTGGAAAGGATCTTACTGTTGAAGATTATGCAAAAAGGATGGTAGAGTTGGTAAATCAAAGAAGAAAACACTTTGCAGAGGAAAGAGCTAGAGCAAAAAGGAATAAGCCTATGACTCAAACACAGCTCAGGAACTATATGTCAAACTTTCTAAAGAATCAAGGGACATGGAAGTTGACTCAATTGAAGAAGTTGAATTTTGAAGAAGTGAAAGCAGAATTTGAAAAATTGGTTAAGCAATTGGATACCTATGTCCCTATGAACTTTGAAGCAACAAAGGAAAGTTTGAAGAGATTTGGTGAAGAGCTTCAAACTAAAACTGCAAAGAAGCTAAAGTTTGATGATGAAGGTACTCAACCAACAGAGGAGAAGATTGAAGAAGACAAAGATGATAAGCCAACCAAGAAGACTGGAAAGAGGAGAAAACAGATAGCAAGGAAAGGATTCCATACAGACCATGATAGGGATGAATCTGAAGATTCAGATGAAGCTAATGAAAAAGATGATTCTACTTCAGGTACTAAAATTCCCATTAATCCTGTTCCTGTAGCTACAAAATCACCCAGTATAGCCAATTACAAGATCATTAAGCAAGGAAGGAAAGGTGTATACCAGATTGTAAGGGAGAATGGAACTGATATGGTATACATAAGCTTTGGAGCAATGCTGACTGACATATCAAGAGATGATCTTACAGAGCTATACAGGATTGTCATGAAGAAACATGGTATGAATGAGCCAGAGGATGAATTTGAAAAGGTACTTTGGGAATACTTGAAGAACATGTTTGAAGAACCCCTTAGTACAGATTCAATTTGGAGTTTGCCAGGTCAACAAAGGATAATTTGTTGGAGATACTATGATGCTTGCAGAGTACATTGTTTGAACTTGGAGTCTGCAGATGTTTATATGCTAATAGAGAGAAAGTATCCTTTGTCTGCTGAAGTATGCAAAGCTATGTTGGACAAGAAACTTCAAGGAGGAAAACCAGATGAGGATTGTTATAAACTTTTGAAAATGATGGAGAAGCAAGCTGGTATTAGAAAATAATGGAGATTGATGAGTTAGAAATCTAGAATGGAGATGAGGAGAACAACACTTGGTGGAGGTGCTATGCACTAACACAACAAATGGTTATCAGTCCACCATGTCTAACAGACATAAGGACTGGCTAGTCCAAAGCAAACGGCTTTGGTAAAGACTTCTCAAATCCGTTGATGGTTGACAGTTTACCAAAAACTGTATGGTGATCAATGCACCATAGTATTGCACTGAAGCATTGGCTAGCCCAAGAGCAAACGGTTACTTGGTAAAGGCTACATCAAATCCGTTGATAGCTGATGATTTGCTAAAAATCATATGGTATTTCAACTCACCATGTTTCATGTACTAAGAGTTGAAATGGTTATCAATGTACCATGGTTTATAAACCAAACATTGGCTACTCCAGAGTTAATGGCTAACTGGTAAAGAGACATCAAATCCATTAAATTTTCAATGATTCACCTCTCACAGGAGTTAACACACCTGGAAGTGATGAGAATAGACTGAAACTTTATGATTTGATGTACATATAGTCAATGTTGCTGCTTATTCAAGTGTTGCTGAAGAGATATGACTTGTTGCTGTGAAGTGCTGATTATGATATCTAGAAGATTAGTTGCTGCAAAGATCAGGTAGTGATCAATTCAAAGGGTTGCAGTTCAAGAATAATTCCAAAGATAATGCTCACAAAATCCTCAAGAAGCTTATAATGAAGACACTTAAAGAAACTTAAAGATCACAAGTGAAGTTAAAGTTAGGGGAGGATTGTTGGGTAATATATTGTAAAAGACTTAATACTGGTAGTATAACAGTTAAGTCTGGTAGTATTAGTTAGTTCTGCCAAGTACTATGTTAAGTCTGGCAGTACTAAAGTTAGTAAGTTAAGTCTGGCAGTTAAGTCTGTTTTATAGATAAGTGTTATCTTAGAGATATATTAGGAAAAGATATATGTTATCTTTTACACAACGATATAACATAGCCTTTTAGGGTTTCTTGGTGTATCAAAGGGAACCCTACGAGCATAGATTTTTACAATATAAAAGTAGCATTTGAAGCTTAAATAGAGAAATCAATAGCAAAGTTAGTATTATATTGTGTTCTTCTTAATACTTATATTAAGATTTCGCATTAACACTTGATATTCATAGTCAGTGTCTCTCACATAGTTGATTTGGATTTATTCAAGTGATCATCTAGGAAGCTTCTCAAGACACTAAGTCTTAACAAATCAAGATCACCTAAATTCAATCTATTTTCTAATTTAGAAGAATATTCCGAGGTAGAAGTTGCAGAAACAATGGCAGAAACCATGGAATAATACATGAGCAAAACTCGAGCTAACTATGAATCGGGGATTGCTAGGCCTAAAATCGATGACAAAGATCACTTTGAACTAAAAGGCCAATTTCTCAAGGAACTACGAGACACCACCTTTAGCGGTTTGGATCATGAAGATGCGAATGAACACATTGAGAAAGTCCTTGAGATTGTCGATTTATTCCATATCCCTAATATAACTCCAGACCTAGTGATGCTTAGAGCCTTCCCTATGTCCCTAACTGGAGCCACAAGTCATTGGCTAAGAAATAAACCATCTGGTTGAATTACAACTTGGGAAGATCTAAAGACAAAGTTTCTAAGCAAATATTGTCCACCTGCTCGAACTGCGAAGAAAATGGAGGAGGTTAATAACTTTCAGTAAGAACCGGATGAAACCCTTTACCAAGCATGGGAGCAATTTAAAGAACTCTTGATGAAGTGCCCTCAACACTACTTGACAGAGATGCAGGAGGTGATCTTGTTTTACAATGGATTGGATGTCCCAACTCGACAAATTCTTGATTTAAAAGGTGCCATACCATCTAAGACTGTTGCTGATGAAAAAGTAGCCGTCCAAGAAATGGCTGAATACTCTCAAAAATGGAACAATGGAACATCTAGAACAAGAAGTACTAAAACTTCTGACGGATTGGCAGCCATCCAAGCATAACTCAATAATATTGGAAGGGAAATCAAGAAGGTGAATGAAAAGGTATATGTTGCTCAAGTAGGATGTGAAAAATATAAAGGGCCCCACTACACCAAAGATTGCCCACTCAAGGAAGAAGGTAAAACCCTCGAAGAAGCTTACTACACCCAATTTGGTAGACCTTTCCAAGGAGGGGGATATAGAGCAGCAGCTCCAGGATTCTACCAAAGAAACAATGCAAACCCTTCGTATCAAGAACGAAGACAATCTATGGAAGAAACCTTAAGTAAGTTTATGAGTGAATCAGTGAAAAGACATGAAGAAAACTCCAACATGATTAAAGAAATCCGAGCTTCGACGGATGCTGCCGTACGAAACCAAGGAGCTTCGATTAAAACTTTGGAGATTCAAATCGGGTAAATAAGCAAGGTACTACAGGAAAGAGGATTTGGAAGCCTACCTAGCTTTACTGAAGCCAACCCGAGAGATCATGTCAAGTCGATCTCGACTACTGTTGAAGCTGATACAAACCTGATACATTGTATTGGATCACCCCAATATGCCGTATCCACCCCACAGAACATAAGACTAATGTTCGAGTCAAGATAAATGACAATTCCGTTTCTAAGTCGTTTGAATGATTACTACTGTAAAGAAAAGAAGGGATCGTATGGACTAAAATTCTCAAAAGCTTACTCATATGAAGCTTCACATATTGATAATTCCATACCCTGAAAAGAGAAAGACACAGGGAGTTTCACTTTACCTTGCTATATTAATAATGTTTGCTTTGATGATGCCCTCGCTGACTTAGGAGCTAGCGTAAGTGTCATGCCTCTCTCGACCTACCTTAACTTAGGTTTAGGTGAATTAGCTCACACTAAGTTGACAGTTAAATTAACAGATAGGACTGTAAAATATCCAAAAGGAATTGCTGAAAACGTGCTAGTAGGTATTGGTAAATTTGTTTTCCCTGTAGACATTATAATTCTTGATATGCCCAAGGATGTCAAAGTGTCCTTGATCCTCGGAAGACCATTTTTGTCTACCACCCACGCTAAGATTGATGTATTCAAAAGGAAGATTACTTTGAGGGTTGGGATGAAAAAATTATTTTTAAAAGTATTAAACTTGCTAGTAGTTTGATT
>BQNB010033585.1:0-52212 GCA_026074375.1 Tanacetum coccineum
TGCATAACCATAAACCCAACGCACCCTAGTGGTGCTTTCTGCCACCCAAACGCACCCTGGTCTCGAGCTAAAATGAAAACCAAACGCACCCTTGTGCGTATATGAAAACCAAACGAACCCTAGCTGCTAAGCCCATACCGGACGCACCCTTTTTGGTGCAAACCCAGATCCAACGCACCCTTTTGGTGCTTAAATAAACCACACGCACCCATGGGGGTGGCGGTTGGTAGTGGTGGATGTGGTTCGGTGGTAGGGGTGAGGGAGGTGGTGTTATGATGATGATGATGATGGTGGTGGTGGCGTCGGTGTGGATGGAGTGGGGTGGTGAGTGGCGCAGCGCGTGGCCTGACCGGCCGGGGGGGGGGGGGCGCGTGGCAGCGAGTGGGTGTGGGGATCGGATAGATCGGGTGAAGAGAAACATTTTTGAACTCGGCCGGAAAAGTTTTCCGGCGGCGGCTGATGGCGGCCGGAGGTGGGGCGGCGGTGGCCGGAAAATGGGAGGGAGATGGAGGGGTGTGTGTGTTTTATATGTAAGAAATGAAAAAAAAGAATAAACTTTTATATATATAATAAAAGTTTTAAAAAAATTTGATAAGTGTTTAATAGTATAGGGTTTATTGTGTAAATATTTTCACAGGGGCCAAAAGTGTAAATTTTGGTAAATAATGGTTCGGGACTCGTTTGGGCGACTTAACGGATGATTCAAAACACGAAACTTGCGCCATTGTTTTCCAAATCATTTTTCCTATAAAAATGAGTATTTACACGAATATTATCTCGTAATTGTTTTATAACATTTATTTAAAATGTTTATTATTTATTGGGTACCATTGATAAACTTTGTCCGTAAAATAAACTTTAACTTGAATAGTTGCGTTTTTAACAAACGTTGTTGAATAACATGATAAATAATTTATTAAATATTTTTATTTAATAAAAGTGATAATTAAATATAATTTAATTATTTTCGGTTCGGTACGCGTTGTTCTTGTTTCTAAAACTTTGCGAGGGTATTTCAGTCACTTTCTGACTGTTTTCGGGTCTCGGTCAAAACTAAAAAGTTGTCAGGAATGTCGTTTTACATCAAATTGCTTTAGAGTCCGAATAATGAAAACGTGATTTAGCTGCTCGTTTTTGATAAATCAACTTAGGAATAACATATATCTCCTTTAAATATGTTCCGAAAAATTACCGGTTGCGCGGTAATCGCTTTTATGTGACAATAAAAGATCAAAAGTCAAAAAGTCAAGTCAGACCCAAAAAGTCAAAGGGTAAAATAGTCATTTAAAGTTCCGAAAATTGCCGGTTGTCACACAGCCATAGCAGGCAACCTACCTTATGACAACAAGTGGACCTTTAACTTTAGTTTACACAACACACTAGTCAATGAATAACCATCCATTAACCCAGTAGGATTAAAACAAAGAAAGGTTCACGCTATCAAGTTATAAAGCCCTCTACAAGTTCCTAAAAAACTGCTACATGATATCCAAGCCATATCCAGCACACCATTTCCACTTGTTAGCAATCTTTACAAGAAACTTAAACTCAATAGCTTTCATAATTTAGGACTCCAAACACCTCTTAAGACATCCCCAACAACAGAGATACCCATTCAAACCAATACTACCATATCAACAATATCCAAACACTCCTTTATCCACTTTTCTCATTTGATAGTATCAATCATTCTTCTTGAAAACCTTGTATTCCATACAAGCAGAACATTATTACTATGCTTGACATTTATAGAGACCATTTTAGCTTTAATTTCTTCACATATTATAGTAAACAGCTCTGTTTAATCTCTTTTGCAACTGTTGAATAGTATCTTATTTCTCTCTTGCCATATAAAGTAGACATTTGCAGCAAGACAAAGCATCCTTATTACCCCCCAAATGCTACCATTGTCTTTGCCTTTGCTCATTTCATCAAGAATATTATCCCATTTGTCTTCTTTCAGATCCAGTTTAGCAATATTACAAATCATCTTCCAAACCTTCTGGGTATAAACACACTTGAAGAATAGATGCTCATGAGAGTTTGGAACTTTGTTACACAAACTGCAGGCAAACACCTTGTTTGGATACCACTTGCCCATTCTATCTTGAGTGCATAGCTTTTTCCTTGCAGCAATCCATAGTAAAAAGGTATGTTTGGGGATACAATTAGAGTGCCAGACAAGATTATACCAGTTTACTTTTCTATAGTTTCCTCTAACATCCTTCCAAATAGTATTTGTTAAGAATCTCCTTTCATTGCCATTATTATCCACCCAAATAGCTTGATCAGGCTGATTTACAAGAGAAGGAGTCCGAATGCTTGCTATCCAAGGGTACTTATCTAACCAATTTTGAGGCCACTTCCACCCATTATCATCCATAACATCATGAATCTTATCTTGATCTTTAAAGCCAACATAAAAGACCTTTTTTTTACTTATCAAGCTTGATAGTGAAATATCACTATTCCATTTATCATACCACACATTAATGCTCTTATCATCACCAATCTTGTACCTCATGTGATTACCAACCCAGCTTCTGAGATTAAGTAAACATTTCCATCCCCAGCTATCCTTACTATCTATATCAACATCCCAAACACTCCTTTGCTTCAATTTCACAACATTGATCCACTTAACCCAAAGAGATTCCTTCCTGGATGCAATATTTCATAAATGTTTAACCAGAAGAGTTTTGTTCCAAATTTCCAGTGACTTGAAACATAACCCTCCCTGATCCTTAGGCTTACAAACATCCATCCAAGCTACTTTTTCCTTGCCTTTGCAACTATCCCCACTATTCCATAAGAACCTTTTGAAAAGTTTTTCAATTTCATTGATGACAGACTTTAGAAGAAGAAAATAGAACCCCAATATACTTGCATAGACCCAAGAACTGATGCAATTAATTGAGCTCTTCCTACATATGACAAGCTCTTATTCTTCCAGTCACTAAGCCTTTATCTGACTTTTTCCACCAGCTGCTTGCAGTCTGCCACACCAATTTTCTTGGTAACTAGTGGAACTCCCAAATACCTCACTAGAAGTTTTCCTTCCTTGAAAGGAAAAATACTACTTATTTCTTCTTTGGTATCATCATCCAAACTTCCACAAAACATAGTACATTTTCCTAAATTGGGGTATAGACCTGAAACAGAGCTAAATTTGTCAAGAGCTCTCATACAGAATTCTTCTCACCATGGCATAGCATAATTAAATCATATGCAAAGCATAAGTGGGTGATTTTCAGCTGCCTACATCTAAAATGTTACTTGATTCTTATCCTTCCTGATTTCCTCCTTTAGCAGCAAGTTTAACATTTCTATAACCAAAGTAAAAAATGTATAGAGATATTGGGTCACCTTGCCTGAGGCCTCTACCCCTTTTGAAATAACCATATCTCTCACCATTGACACATATTGTAAATTTTGGGCTAGCAATACGTGTCATAATCCACTTAACCATCCTACTTGGAAACCCAAATCTTCTTAGGATGTCTTTAATGAAACTCCAACAGATTGTATCATATGCTTTCTGAATGTTTATCTTAAAAGAGCATCTTTTGGGCCCATTACTATAATTTCACCCTTTAAGCAGTTCTTGAGTTAAGAGAATGTTATCAGTAATAGCTCTTCTAGGAACAAAGGAACTTTGGTTATCATCAATTATCTGATTCAAAGCTGATTTAATTCTGTTGGTAAGGATCTTGCTGATGCATATGTAAATGACATTACAACATGTAATAGGCCTGAAGTCAGAAACCTTTTGAGGAGTTAACATCTTAGGAACAAGGAAAATTAGGGTGGCATTAACTTCACCTAATAGATTTCCAGAATTGAAGAATTCCTTGATTGTTGCACAAAAGTCTCTTTTGATAATATCCCATGATTTCTTGAAGAATTTAGAAGTGAAACCATCTGCCTCAGGGGCCTTGTTATCATCAATATCAAAGAGATCTTTTTTAATTTCTTCATCAGTGACATCACTAGTCATCAAATTAGCTTCTTCCATTAAAATTTGCCCCTCAAAAAGTCCATTATCATCATTTGTTAGACTACTTACAATAGGAGAAATCCCAAGAAATCCTTCAAAATATTTTACAAATTGATTTGCAACTTCACAATTTTTAAACCTTGTCCCATCCTCATCACAAATTGACATAATTCTATTTCTATTAAGCCTTCCTTTGAGAACTTTATGAAAGTAAGCAGTATTTTTGTCACCCTCTTTTAGCCAATTTACTTTAGCTTTCTGCATTAATAATTTCTCTTCATCCTCTGCAACTTCTTTTTAACTTTTCAGGATTTCAACTCCTTCAGCCCTTAACTCTTTATTTGTAGGATCTTTATCAATTTTGCCCTGCACTTCATTGAGCTTATCTTTTAAAATAGCAACCTTCTTGAACAAGTTCCCATTATTCCAATTCATTTTATTCAGGTAAGGTTTGATACTTTTTAACTTCTTCACCAACCTGTACATATTATGCCCCGTGATACTTACCTTTCATTTCTCCCTATCTTTAAACTCTACATTACCAGTGATGTAATTAGCTAGCCTGAAAGACTTGTTCTTCTTAACCATAACTTGAGGAATTTTAAGAATAGCTGGGCTGTGATCAGAGATCCCATATAGAAGAAATACAACATTGGCATTATTGAATTGAGTGATGAACTCACAGTTACTCATGACCCTATCAATCTTCTTTAGAATTGTGGAATTAGGATTTAATAGACTTTTGGTCCATGTAAAGTGGACCACAGTGCAGTTAATATCCTCAATTTCAACCTCATTAACACAATTATGGAATTCTATCATATCTTGAGTGAAATTTGAAATACCTTTTGAATGATCTTCTTGCTTCAGGCTGACATTGACATCACCTATAATCACCCAAGCTGAATTTCCAATTACTCTTTTATTCATGTTAAGCTCTTTCCAAAGCTCTTTTCTATCTCTTCCTTTGTTAGCAGAATAGATGAAAGTACAGTAAAAAGTCTTCTGAGAGCTTAAAACTTCCACATGATACAACATAGATTGCTCAGTGGCAGTTATAAGGGAGCAATTCACACTGTTACAGTCCCAACGCACAGCTATTCTGCATCCTTTCCTACTCAACTTAACATTGTTTTGCCGGGACCAACTCCCAAAAATATTCATACACACTTTATCAATTCTGTCATTCTTCATATGAGTCTCCAATACTGTACAAATACTCAATCTTTCATTCCAAATTAAATTTTTAACATCTGATAGTTTAGAGACTTTACCCAATCCTCTTATATTCTAAGATACTATATTAAGGTCCATGATTTGACTTTTTCAAGGATATCACTACCCAAACCTGATACTTCATTGGCAGTCATGAACTTAGCAGTTCCATTCCTGTCAATATATACATCATGCTCATCCAATTCAATGTCAGTTCCAATCATTTGTATCTTCATCAACAACATTTTTTCTTACTATACTGATCTTTCCTCTTTTCCTTAAATTATTCTACCATTTCTTTAGACCATTTACTTGTAGTAGCTGAGGAAGGTTGTAACTCCATCATTAGCTATTTCTCTATTTCATCTTTCTCCTTATTACTTAGCCTTATTTTGAAAGGTTCTTCTTCAATGTCTTGTAACACTGAAAACTTATTTGCAGTACTTCTAACATCTTTGATCACATTATCACCAACATCCCACATTTTCTTTTGGTTTTGTTTAGGTGTACTAAAATTCTCCTGAGTAGTGCACTTGTCTGAGCTTTCACCTACATTCTCATTCATAATTTTGTTCTTCTGTCTATATTCAAATTTTTTGTTCCCATATTTCTTTTCAGCAAATTTGTGGGTGAATTGCATATATTTCCTACCCTCATTAATCTTTTCCTTCCTATTTCCCCATATCATTTACTTTCTCCTTGATTTTCTCCTATGGCTTAAGATTCTTATGGCATTTCTTTTCAAAATGCCCAAACACCCCACAAAGTGAGCAAACTGGATGTTTCCAATCACATTCCACCCTTAATTTCTTCACAAACTGCTCACCATTTATTTTATCCTTGTACAACACATCAATATTATCATCCAGTCCCTTTTTAGCATTAGCTTCAATCAACACCCTAGCATATCCCAAACTGCCAACTCCTAGAGCACCATTTCCTAGTTGTTCATTACATCCTATTATAAGTGGTTGTTCCAATTTGCTTGCCAGAGAACTAAGTCCCTTTTTGCTCATGCTTCAGTCGGTGGATTCATTATTTTGATCATAAGGGGCAAAGTGTTTGGTTCAATTTGTCAAGATAATACTTCGGATTCCACATTTTTAGCACAAAACCTTAGGTTTGCTATTAACAATCCATGAAACACTTTCAAATTACATTTTGATACCTTGCTTATTAATCAAACTTAAACACAAACACGTCATTTCATTCTTTCAGTTATGTTTCAGTCAAATTTACTCCCACATTCTATAGATATGGTACCTTAGTTCTTGAATGGTCATCCTATACCCAACAAAGTAACCATAGGCAGACAATTACCACTTTTTACTTCCCTCATTCACAATTTCTTCATCAAATATAATAAATTCCTGCCCATTTTTATTTCGCACTATTGTATATGTTCCAGCTTATTATCATCATTTTCAACACTAATTACTTTATCAGCATACGTATTATCCTTATCCCTATTCCCTACACATGTTTTAACAGTTTCCTGTACATTCACTTGCATAGGAGAGAGGGACTTAACTTTAGGCATTTTTGTTTAGACCTTTATTAGCATTACAGTGATGACTTTCATTAGTTCTTATCCAACTTATCTCATCAGCACCATCGTTATTTCATCAACAATCCTCCTTTCACCAGTTATTATTAGCCTTTGTTTTTTGTTGCAATTCAATTTTCACTTTCACAAACCCTAGGAATTTCCCACTAAATTTCTCAATTTCATCATTATCATATTTTTTGCAATTGTTCCTCCGATTCAAACTGATTTATCATTATTTTACATGAATGTGCAAACTGTGTCACTCAAAACTTGTAGGTATCTTTAACGCGCCGTCGTGATCGCGTGAGAGAAATGTCATTTTACAATTATTCACCCCTAAAACTAATGTATTCGAACATCGTTCGATGCGGAAATTGAATTTTGATTTCGTTTATAATTTGTTTTGTAATTTGATTATTAAAATTGAGTTAATTGCAAAATAATGTGTGTGAAATTAGACGAAAAATTTTGACAGGAGAATTAGTTAGAGGAAAGAGAAATGCGATGAGAATTTAAGCCAACTTTAAGAAAAGTTTACAATATACCTTATTAACATATAAAATAAAATAATAATTCTGTCAAAAGTAAAAAAGAAAAAACTATAACAATTACTATTTTCTTAAATTGCGTATCTTTTCTTGGTAGACAATTACTACTAATGTGGACGGATGAAGTAATTAGTTACCTATTTTAATAGGAAAATAATAGAATGCTTAAAATAATTTACATATTTATTATTTGTCAGAAAAGTAATAAAAAAAGTATAAAAAAAAATTACATCCTCTTCTGTCTCAATATTATGTCCTCTATTAAAAAATACATAATTAAAAAAATGCATTTATTTATGGCTTTTCTTTTTATTTTTAGTAGAAAAACAGTTTTACCCTTAGCTAATTAATTAAAGTCTTCATTAAAGATTGTAATAATAATTTTAAACAAAAGTAATATAGTAAACTTGATCAAACTTCTTTATCTATTTTTAATAGTAGATAATTAAATTGAGACATCCTAAAAAAAATAAAAAAAATATAGACTATTAATTTAGGACGGAGGGAGTAGTTAACTTCATATCACGTGCCTAGGGGTGCTCACGATTCGAAACTGGACCGGACCGACCAAAACCGGACCCAACCGAAACCGACTTTGGCCAAAACACCGGACTGAAGACCGGACCGAAATAGTCCGGTCCGGTCCGGTCCAGTCTTTGATCGGCCCAAACAAAAAAACTATAAATTGCCTGTTTTTTCTTTAAGACCCGAACAGGACGAAAATAAGGAAAATGACCGATTGAGCAATAGAAAAAAAAAAAAGTCCACACCACATATAAAACCTAAAAACTATCCTCCCATTTGCTCCCTCCTTGTCATTACTATTCTCGTATCATGCAAGTAAAACCTTTGAACCCCATTTATTCAATTCCTTCTTTTTTACCTACCCCATTTAATTTATTTAAATAGTTTGATATATTTTATCTTATATATACGGCTTGTGTTGTTATATCAAAAAAAAAAAAAAATGGTTGAGACATTGTTTGAAGATATTTTTAGGGTTGATCAGCTTGACCCAGATGGCAAAAAGTTCGATAAAGGTATATTTTTCCTTGTTTTCGAGTTTTCGATAAGGTTTAAGTTTGGGGGTGTTTGGGATTTGGGTATTTGAAATTGTCTAGTTTTAGTTATTATTTAAGGGGTGTTTGGTTCAAGTTTTATTGGCTAGTTTATGGACTTGTTGCAATGATGAGAAGCTAATTAGCTCAGTTCTTATGACTTAGTTGGTTTTGGGCTTATGTTTCATAAGCTCATTTTGTTGGCTAAATTAATACTTTAACATAAACATTGCTCCTACTAAACACCTTATATGGGGCGCCTTTAAATTAGCTTAATCTTCGGTCTTATGGGCTTGTTTGAAGTTAGAAAAGCCATAACTCAGGTTTTTAGGGCTCATGAGGCTTAATATGGATCTGAAAGCCATATGCTTGAATGATTGTGCTTTTGGGCTTTTCTAATTTCAAACAAGTTAAAAAAAAGCTAATTTAAAGACCCCCCATAGAAGGTGTTTAGTAGGAGCGATGGTGGAGTGTTTAGCTTATTTTTCTGTCTTATGGGCTTGTTTGAAATTTGAAAAGCTAATAAGTTCAGTTCTTAGGGCTTATGAGCTTATGGATGAAGCCATAAGCTCAAGTTGCTTGAATGATTGAGCTTATTTTATTGCCTTATCTAATTTCAAATAAGCCCATAAGACTGCAAAATAAGCTAATTTAGAGACACCCCATATAAGGTGTTTAGTAGGAGCAATGGTGGAGGTGCATATCTTGAAGAGCTGATTTAGCTGACTCAAACAGAACAAATAAGTACAAATCTTGGTGAAAGAAATAGCAGTTTTGTGCAAATGCGTACAAGTGCTGATCTTTCCTCTTTTCCTTAAATTATTCTACCATTTCTTTAGACCATTTACTTGTAGTAGCTGAGGAAGGTTGTAACTCCATCATTAGCTATTTCTCTATTTCATCTTTCTCCTTATTACTTAGCCTTATTTTGAAAGGTTCTTCTTCAATGTCTTGTAACACTGAAAACTTATTTGCAGTACTTCTAACATCTTTGATCACATTATCACCAACATCCCACATTTTCTTTTGGTTTTGTTTAGGTGTACTAAAATTCTCCTGAGTAGTGCACTTGTCTGAGCTTTCACCTACATTCTCATTCATAATTTTGTTCTTTTGTCTATATTCAAATTTTTTGTTCCCATATTTCTTTTCAGCAAATTTGTGGGTGAATTGCATATATTTCCTACCCTTATTAATCTTTTCCTTCATATTTCCCACATGAATAAAGCCCTCCATATCATTAACTTTCTCTTTGATTTTCTCCTCTGGCTTAAGATTCTTATGGCATTTCTTTTCAGAATGCCCAAACACCCTACAAAGTGAGCAAACTGAAGGTTTCCAATCACATTCCACCCTTACTTTCTTCACACACTGCTCACCATTTATTTTATCCTTGTACAACACATCAATATTATCACCCAGTCCCTTTTTAGCATTAACTTCAACCAACACCCTAGCATATCCCAAACTGCTAACTCCTAGAGCACACATCCTAGTTGTCATTACATCCATTATAAGTGGTGTTCCAATTCTGCTTGCCAGAGCACTAAGTCCCTTTTTGCTCCATGCTTCCAGTGGTGGATTCATTATTTTGATCCATAAGGGCAAAGTGTTTGGTTCAATTCTGTCCAAGATAATACTAGGATCCCATTTTTGCACAACCATAGGTTTGCTATTAACAATCCATGAACCACTTTCAATTACATTTTGCATACCTTGCTTATTATCAAACTTAAACACAAACACTTCATTTCCATTCTTCAGTATATGTTTCAGTCCAAATTTACTCCCACATTCTATAGATATGGTACCTTAGTTCTTGAATGGTCATCCTATACCCAACAAAGTAACCATAGGCAGACAATTACCACTTTTTACTTCCCTCATTCACAATTTCTTCATCAAATATAATAAATTCCTGCCCATTTTTATTTCGCACTATTGTATATGTTCCAGCTTATTATCATCATTTTCAACACTAATTACTTTATCAGCATACGTATTATCCTTATCCCTATTCCCTACACATGTTTTAACAGTTTCCTGTACATTCACTTGCATAGGAGATGGACTTACATTAGGCATTTTGTTTAGAACTTTATTAGCATTACAGTGATTGCTTTCATTAGTCTTATCCAACTTATCTCCATCAGCACCATCATTATTATCATCAACAATCCTCCTTTCACCAGTATTATTAGCCTGCAATTCAATTTCACTTTCACAAACCCTAGAATTTCCCCCAAATTTCTCAATTTCATCATTACTCATATTTTCCTGCAATTGTTCCTCCGATTCAACTGATTTATCATTATTCTTACCATGAATCGTGCAAACAGTGTCACCAAACTTGTTAGGTATCTTTACGCGCCGTCGTGATCGCCGGAGAGAAATCGTCATTTTACAATATTCACCAAAACAAATGATTCGAACATCGTTCGATGCGGAATTGAATTTTGATTATCGTTTACTAATTTGTTTTGTAATTTGATTATTAAAATTGAGTTAAAATTGCAAAATAATGGTGAAATTAGACGAAAATTTTGACAGGAGAATTAGTTAGAGGAAAGAGAAATGAGAGAGAATTTAAGCCAACTTTAAGAAAAGTTTACAATATACCTTATTAACATATAAAATAAAATAATAATTCTGTCAAAAGTAAAAAAGAAAAAACTATAACAATTACTATTTTTTTAAATTGCGTATCTTTTGTCGGTAGACAATTACTAATTTGGACGGATGAAGTAATTAGTTACCTATTTTAATAAGGAAAATAATAAGAATGCTTAAAAATAATTTACAATAATTTATTATTTGTAGAAAAGTAATTAAAAAAAAGAATAAAAAAAAATTACATACTCTTTCTGTCTCAATATTATTGTCCTCTAATAAAAAATACATAATTAAAAAAATGCATTTATTATTGCTTTCTCTTTCTTACTTTTTAGTAGAAAAACAGTTTTACCCTTAGCTAATTAATTAAAGTCTTCATTAAAGATTGTAATGATAATTTTAAACAAGGGTAATATAGTAAACTTGATCACACTTCTTTATCTATTTTTAATATTAGACAATTAAATTGAGACATCCTAAAAAGAAAAAAGAAAATATAGACTATTAATTTATGACGGAGGGAGTAGTTAACTTCATATCACGTGCCTAGGGGTGCTCACGATTCGAAACTGGACCGGACCGACCAAAACCGGACCCAACCGAAACCGACTTTGGCCAAAACACCGGACTGAAGACCAGACCGAAATAGTCCGGTCCGGTCCGGTCCAGTCTTTGATCCGGTCCAACAAAACATAATTGCCTGTTTTTTCGTAAGACCGAACAGGACCGAAAATAAAGAAAATGACCGATGAGCAAAAGAAAGTCCACACCCCCATATAAAAACCCTAAAAAAAACCTTCCTCCCAATCTGCTCCCCTCCTTGTCATTACTCTGCGTATCATTCAAGTAAAACCTTTGAACCCCATTTATTCAATTCTTCTTTTTATACCAACCCATTTATTTATTTAAATAGTTTGATATATTATATTATATACAGGTGTGTTGTTATATCAAAAAAAAATAAAAAATGGTTGAGACATTGTTTGAAGATATTTTTAGGGTTGATCAGCTTGACCCAGATGGCAAAAAGTTCGATAAAGGTATATTTTTCCTTGTTTTCGAGTTTTCGATAAGGTTTAAGTTTGGGGGTGTTTGGGATTTGGGTATTTGAAATTGTCTAGTTTTAGTTATTATTTAAGGGGTGTTTGGTTCAAGTTTTATTGACTTGTTGCATGATGAGAAGCTAATTAGCTCAGTTCTTATGGCTTAGTTGGTTTTGGGATATGTTTCATAAGCTCACTTTTTGTGGCTAAATTAATACTTTAACATAAACATTGCTCCTACTAAACACCTTATATGGGGCGCCTTTAAATTAGCTTAATCTTCGGTCTTATGGGCTTGTTTGAAGTTAGAAAAGCCAATAAACTCAGTTTTTAGGGCTCATGAGCTTATGGATGAAGCCATAAGCTTGAATGATTGAGCTTATGGGCTTTTCTAATTTCAAACAAGCCAAAAAAAAGCTAATTTAAAGACCCCCCATATAAGGTGTTTAGTAGGAGCGATGGTGGAGTGTTTAGCTTATTTTTCTGTCTTATGGGCTTGTTTGAAATTTGAAAAGCTAATAAGTTCAGTTCTTAGGGCTTATGAGCTTATTAACTTGAGCTTATGGATGAAGCCATAAGCTCAAGTTTATAAGCTCATAAGCTTGAATGATTGAGCTTATTTTATTGCCTTATCTAATTTCAAATAAGCCCATAAGACTGCAAAATAAGCTAATTTAGAGACACCCCATATAAGGTGTTTAGTAGGAGCAATGGTGGAGGTGCATATCTTGAAGAGCTGATTTAGCTGACTCAAACAGAACAAATAAGTACAAATCTTGGTGAAAGAAATAGCAGTTTTGTGCAAATGCGTACAAGTGCTTATCTGCTAAAGTCATTAGTAGATAAGCATTAAATAAGCAAATGCCAAATACCCTTTATTCTCAAGTAAGTTCGAGTTTATTAATACTCAGACACGAGCTCTATGAAGCTTCTAGATTATTATGTAGGTGTTGATATAATATACTTCTAAAAGATAGTGGAGCTTGAATGTTTTCCACGATCCGAGCTTGGGCCTGCATCTAGAACATGGTGGTGTTTGAATACAACTTAATTGACTTAATATGGAAAAACTAAATTTATTAAGTCATGGGAAACGTTATTTGTTATTTACTTGATCAAAAGAAATGACTTAAATTAATAAGTGACAAAACTGAGGGTCTCCACATTAAGTTATTCGTTAATTAACACGACTTTAATGAAAAAATTAAACAAACAGGCCTTAGTCAGCTTGAACGTTGTTGGTTATCGCAGAGAAAACAACTTGTTGAAATAGAGTTGTGCTGCATAAGAATGTTAGGGATACTGGAATTTGTTGACTTGTGCTGGAAGTGAAATAGATCATCTGGAGAATAGGTGTCTTATGCTGACAATAAGTAGAATAAATAACGTTGAAGCAATCTTGGTGAAATGGAGCTCTAATATGTAGCTTTAGTTGAATGTGATGTCGTAAGGTAGCTATCATGTTAACATACTTTGGGGTAACTCTTTGCTTAGTGTATAGTCGATGAATATCAAGTATTTTGATTGTCTCGGTTTCATGCATACTGAAGGAGATTTAACACTTACAGAAGCTATAAGTGTTGATATAAATTATGATACAATTAAGTGAAGCTTATGTAGATACCTTAACATGAGGCCTTTTGTAATTATACTCATTTTATGTGTAAAAATGTCACTAATTGCGTTTGTAGTTACTCGTCAATAGTTCTTTCTTTTATCTGATATTAAATATCGTTGGCAGTTTAAGGATACTAAAGTGTCTAGTATATACAGCCTGATTGATAATTACTAAAGAATACAAAGTGATATATGTTTTGTTTGAAAATGTGGTTTGTAGTTAATCGTGTCGAAGCACGGAGCGATCAGTTTGATATGTACATGCAGCTGGATGTGAATACAGATATCTATCCTATGCATGTTGGTGAGAAATTTATGATGGTTTTAGCAACCACCTTGAATTTGGATGGAACTCCCGACTCTGGATTTTTTTCTCCGGTAATCTCAACACTCACTCTTCCATTGAAATGTCATAAATTTATAGGATGGAGTCGGGCAGGTTGTGTAATGGGTCAAAATGGGTTTGGGTCAAATGGGTCATTCTGTGCTCCTCTGTTTATACACATGGAAATAGAGGGAAATAACACGAACGAATGGAACCTTATGTTTTAGGCAAATAGCTGATCCACATTCTTCTCGGGATGTCTTTATTGCTACCCTATGGTTAAAATAATATTAAGATAATTTCAGGAAAATATTTTACTTAATTCAGTTGATATTTCCAGGGTGGCAGGAAGTCGCTTGCTGACAAATTTGAATACGTGATGCATGGAAAGCTGTATAGGATCACCGAAGAAGGCTCAGGAAACAATGTTAAAGCGTAAGTTGGATCATTTTAGTATCATCTACTATAATCTTATTGATGCATTTGGTCATTGTCGACTTATATCTAAATGTGATTTGTTTTTTCAGAGACATTTATGTTTCCTTTGGCGGTTTATTGATGTTGTTGAGGGGTGATCCTTCAATTGCAGCTAAGTTTGAGCTTGATCAGAGATTGTTCATCCTTATGAGGAAGGTGGACAAGGCTTAGTTTAACATATCTTGATGTTCGTGCTCTGGAGCAGACCTATGCTAAGTGACTTGAATTGATCTAAATCATATGTAAAATAGATCGACTATTATAAGTTGCTCATTATTATGTGTACCTTTGCGCTATGGTTGACTCGATTATAAACAGGTAATAGTTTTCATTTCAGAATATCTTGTCGCCTTGTTTTGACAAGCTCTTGAAATAGTAACTCTGTCCATCTGCCCTGACCCTCACATAATAAGTAGCCACTTTTTTAAGAAGATTGAAGTCATAGTGTTGTGAGCATCATTGTTGTATGAGAAATGAACTTTAAGAGCCTATGCTTTGTTTTAACTAGAAAGTCGAACAACTGATGCTTAACCGTTCACCTTTTCAATAACGTAATCACCATTGACAAGGACCTTGACTAGGTGGTTCATGTTTGCACATTGAGTCGAGTGACGCGTTCTCTAGTTATGCCTCCCCTCCAAGACCCGTTGCATAGTGAAAAATGGGAGGACTTTGTCGAAAATCAAGTCTTATGGCACAAAAAACACCCCAATCGCTATAAAAATTGACCGTTTGGTCATTTGTTAAAAATATATTGAGTTTACAAAAAGTGTGAGGAATAAAGTTAAGAAACTATCTTTACATCTAATCTTTTTCAATTATATAAAAAAACGCTTTTTATCGAAATTTAATTCAAAAAAGCTTTCACGCATCACGCTTTATCATGTTTTTTCACTTCTCATCTTACATCACGCCTTAAGTCTACGCCTTGATCTATTGTCTAGCGTGAAGGTTACGCCTCACGCCTTTACGAGGCCTTAGCGGCGTCATGGCGTGCTTTTTAGATCCATGATTGTAATGTTTATATTTCATTTGAATATTAATGTAATGTTTTTTAATTATGAAGGAAATTTTAGTTTTATTGTTTACACATACATACAATTCATTTTGTTTATTTAGGTTAATATTTTGTCTCTTTTATACAGTAAATTGCTAAAAATCATTTATGTGCGTGGTTTGACCAAATTGCATGTTTCGTCGGTATGATTTGAAAAATGCAGACAGCCTCCCTGTGAAGAAACTCTGGGTTCGATTTTGTAATTTTGTTCTAATGAGGATAGTGTGACTTTGTTAGTGTCTGCACGTGCAACCTACGTGAGGGCATTTTTCGTCTCACCAGATGTGGTCCCAATTTATTATCCCAAGCTATGTGAGGGCATTTTTGTCAAACCATGAAAAAGCTAATACAACAGTGCATACGCTAACAGAGACACACTAACCTCGTTAGAGCAAAATGACGAAATAGACCCAAGGTTTCCCCACAATAAAACCGCCTGCACTTTCCAAACCATACAGACGAAACTTGTAATTTGACCAAACCTCAAGGACGATTTTTGCAATTTACTCTTTACTATATAGAGTCTAGTGATTGTATTAAGAAAAGCCAAAAGATTCTTATTTTAGAATAATAATAGTTAACTCTCAAGATCCTATTTTCAGACAGAAAAAAACTATTTTTAGAATTGTTCATGAAACAAAGACTTGATCAATTGATGGTTTATACCACACGAGTCTCGATTATTTCTCTATTTGTAAACTTCTCTATGATTTACACTTGTAGACAAGAGAACATTTTAGTCTCACAAGTTATACTACACATTTGCATAAACTAATGTAGATTTTATGAAAAAAAAGTCGAACGTTTAGATTTAGAGGTTTCGCAAAAAATTACATCAAAATCGATGTTAGCTTTATTACGTTAAGCCATTTGATCGAACGAGACTGAAAAATCGTGCAAAGCCATATTTTGACATTTTGGGTCGCCTTAGTTTAACTTTTTTTGGGCGTAGAAATTATGAGAGAAGGAAAACTATGCTGCACAATCTGTGTTCTGATCTTGTTGATGTGTGAATCGACATTCGGAAGGTTTGTGGTTGAGAAGAATAATTTGAGGGTGACGTCGCCGCAAAACTTAAAAGATACATATGAATGTGCTATTGGTAATTTTGGTGTTCCTCAATATGGAGGAACATTAGCTGGTGCTGTTGTGTATCCGAAATCTAATCAAAAGGCTTGCAATAGCTTCACTGATGATGTCTCTTTTAATTTCAAATCTGGTGCCGGTCTTCCTGTTTTCCTTCTTGTTGATCGTGGCGGTAAATTTCACCTTCTAGTCCATTTGATCATTTCTTCTTTACTGTTTTTTCTAGTTTCTCATTGATCATGGCAAGCACGCATATAATAATGGTCGTAGTAATACATTTGAAGGATATATAACCATGTGGTTCCTTAAACTATTTCGAATTTGAGCACAAATGGTAAAAAGTACGTTCCTTATTCGAAATTACTATATGAACCCTTTCTAAGTTAACTCTCATGTTATAGCAGACTGTTATTTTACCTTAAAGGCATGGAATGCACAAAAAGCAGGAGCTGCCGCTATTCTTGTTGCGGATGACAGGCCCGAGCCATTGATCACAATGGACACACCAGAAGAAGGAAATGCAGGATCTAATTACTTACAAAACATATCTATCCCATCGGCACTCATAAGTCAATCACTTGGTGAAGCCATAAAAAAAGCATTAAGAAAACCTGAAATGGTAAAAGTGAATCTTGATTGGAGAGAAGCACTCCCACACCCTGATGATCGAGTTGAATACGAGTTTTGGACTAATAGTAACGACGAGTGTGGACGAAAATGTGATAGTCAGAAACAGTTTGTTAAAGACTTTAAGGGAGTTGCTCAAATACTCGAAAAAAAAGGGTACACTCAATTCACACCACATTATATCACTTGGTATTGTCCTGAGGCTTTCATTTTGAGCAAACAATGCAAGTCTCAGTGTATCAATCATGGAAGATATTGTGCACCTGATCCCGAGGAGGATTTTAGTCGTGGGTATGATGGAAAAGATGTCGTTGTTCAAAATTTAAGGCAGGCTTGTTTTTATAAGGTCGCAAATGAAAGTGGAAAACCATGGCTTTGGTGGGATTATGTGACTGATTTTGCTATTCGATGTCCAATGAAAGACGAGAGATATACAAAAGAGTGCGCCGAAGATGTAATTGCATCACTTGGTGAGTACACGTTAATTTTTAAATTTACATAATTTCAAGTCAAGCATACTCGGTACATAGCATAAATTACCACTATATATATTTAATTGTTTTCTTCTTGTGCTACTTTTCTCAGGTGTTGATGTGAAGAAGATACGAGAATGTGTAGGTGACACAGAAGCAGATGTGGAGAACGTAGTGCTAAAGGCCGAACAAGAAGCTCAGGTTTACAATAAACATATTGATTTAGTTTCTTGGATTTTCGAGTACCGTCTCCTGAGGTTACATTGTAATTTTGCAGATAGGTAAAGGTAACCGGGGAGACGTCACAATATTGCCAACTCTTATAGTTAATAACAGACAGTTCCGTGGTAAGTTGTCTAGCTAAATGTTCTACCTAGCTATATGGATATTCGGAAACAGACCTCTGCTATCCAATTAACCGCGGTTTGATTTAGGTAAGCTCGATAAAGGAACGGTTCTAAAGGCCATTTGTTCAGGATTCGAGGAGACAACCGAACCAGTCATTTGTTTAAGAGATGGTCAGTTTTACAGTTTTCGCTATTACATGATGTATCTACTTTTAAAGATGAATTCACTAGGACAATAACGTATAGCGAATGTTGCTTTCAGGAATAGAAACAAATGAGTGTATGGAAAACAATGGCGGATGCTGGATTGACAAGTCTTCAAATATCACAGCATGCAGGGTAAACATAGCTTTTTTCTCATGCTATTTCGCCCGTTTTTGGGTACTTAGAATCATGTTTCGGCTGTATGCTTGTAGGATACTTTCAGGGGGAGAGTGTGTCAATGCCCGATTGTGCAGGGTGTAAAGTTTTTCGGCGATGGTTACACAAAATGCGAAGGTACGTAATCTGTATTCTTCTAATGTATAGTATATTAACATGTTTTTTGACCACATCGCTTCACGGATGGCCATTTTTTTCTTTCTATGTTGCAGCTTCAGGAGCTTTACGTTGCGGGCTTAACAATGGAGGATGTTGGAAAGATAGTCAGCAGGGCAGCACATATTCTGCTTGTATTGTTAGTGATCTCCCACTCCCGTCTTTTTTGGAACTAGTCGTTAAATTATGCTCCGTTTCATTTTATCCTTTTGTGTCTTTTAGGATAATCATACTAAGGGTTGCGAGTGTCCACCGGGATTTAAGGGGGATGGAGTTAAAATATGTGAAGGTATATATCATCTTATGCAACAATTAACCTAATGCATCATCTAATAAGGCTACTTGTGGCAAATTGCTATTATAGATCCTGAAACGTTGAACACGATATATATGGTTTTGATCTTTACTATATATGTTTCAGACATCGATGAATGTGAAGAGAAGACGGCTTGTCAATGTCCCGATTGCAAATGCAAGAATACATGGGGTAGTTATGAATGTCAGTGTGGTGGAGATTTACTTTACATTAGAGAACACGACATATGTATAAGTGAGTTCTCTCGTTTCCTATAACAACATTAGTTTATAACGCACTCGTTTCCATTAGCTTCATACGGACACTATACTTGTCGGGAAATAGGTAAAGATGCTACATCGGGAGTTGGATGGGGATTTTTGTCGTTCATTGTTATTGGTATGGCAGTTGCTGGAACTGTAGGATTCGCATTCTACAAATACCGAATTCGGGTAAGCATTAAATACATATAAAATGTGGATTTTCACTGTTCATGTAGATAAATATTATTATTCTTACAGTTTCTATGCGCAGACGTACATGGATTCTGAGATCAGGGCTATCATGGCACAGTACATGCCGTTGGACAATCAAGCTGAACTTGCCGTTCATGGATCGCATGGGAACGTTTGATTGAAAAGCAGCAGCATCAAAATAGAAGAAATGTTCTACTTTTGTAAAGCGGACACATGGATCTGAAATCAATATCTACCTGGTTAACGATGCATAATATACACATATATGTGCATTGAAAACACAATATTGCTGAATATTTGCTGATCAACACACCCTAAGTCACCCCTTTGGTCGAGTCGTTTGTAACTTAAGATTTTGATTCCTTTAGTTTAATGAAGTACTAATAAATAGTCGACTTTATGGATGACGCGTGATGTTTCTCAAGTCGATTACGTTAGATCAAACAAAGATTAAAATGGTATAAGTGCATTTGTCTATCGATTATTCCTTTTCATTTCTTTGTGGGTCAAACGAAACATAACTCGATATTCTTGGCCATTTTTTTCTCCGCATAATTTCCTCCCCATAGTAAGTTGATTCGACTTTTTTTGATGACCACATCAAAGTATTTCCTAAGCTTAGGTAGGACAGGAACACGACCGGCCAGAAGAAATATGTCTTGAATGTTTGACATAGGGGTGTACATGTTAGCAAGATGTTGATTCAACTTTCATTCATCTAAATTTTACCAAATCATTTTACCTAGTTTCTTTGTTATATATGTTTTGGCCTGTTTTCATCTGTGTTATGTCAATAATAAGATAGACAGGTGTTGTGCATTGATATGACAACATCAAAACCTTTCTTTCCTTTTATTTTCAGCAATAAAGGCTAAGTCATAGGTTTTAATCATCTTTTGAGTCACCACACTTGCTTTGGTCTGCCCACTTAGTCCCCCTTAAAAGATGGTATTCAAGTGACATCCATTGGGGCCTATTTTCAGTAACAACGTGAATCGTGTGCTCGAGGAATTGGAGGGAAAAACATCTGCATTCAGCTTTATTTATTGGAAACGCAGGTAAAACGTAAAACTTGAAGACAGCCATTTATGAAGAGTATTTAGATTCGTAAGGCGAACAATAATTCTGGGACCGTGAAACTACAAAACATGTGACTGTACATATATATTTCCAAAAAAAAGATTGGTGAAACCATAAAACTGCCGTATGAAGACATATAATATAGGTCTCAATACGAGATACCTTAGTGGATCTAAAGGGAGATATAACTAAAATTACGTATAGGAAAGTTGGGATTACATGATAATTAAAAGGGAATACGAGTAGTCTAACTAATTTTTTTTATCCATAATATGGGTACCGAAGGCTGAGATTCATATTGAAAGGCGACCTATGCATGCACGGCATCACATTGCAGTTAAACGTCACACTGAAGACTAAATTCACAACAAAAACGACTGAATTTGAGTTGTTCATCGATTGCAATAAATTGGGCAACTCAGGCGCATGCATGTAAACTCCAACTTTCTGTTGCTTTTGGTTATGCTGGTAGAACCCTGGAGTTATTGCATTTGCAAAATGAATACGTGGATTCCGGAGTGGATGATAGTATATAGTGATGTTAATACTATCTTCGTATGAAAATGATATAAGTGGATTGCGGTTGATGAAGATGAGCACCAAGGAGACTGAATCCTTTATATCTTCACTGAGATTTGTAGATTCATGCTCAAATACAGGAAGAGACAACTCGAGGACATTGCATGTTGGCTTAAGAGGATATGTGTATGTCATGACCAGTATAAAGACTAGATACACAATCACAAAGCTAAAATAGAAACCGAAGAACCAAGCTTTTCTTTTTCTAGGCAGGGGAACATTCTCGTCATCATTTACTGACGCATTGTTATTTGACTTCTGAGCCTTACCTTCATCGTCATCTGAAATCATATCTTCGATGATGTCTTCAAGATTGCGATCATCATGGGCAGTTGAATCTTGATCATATCCAGATTCGAAGTCTAAAGGCAATGAACTGTTGCTCATGATTCTGATCAGTGGAGGAAAGCTGAAGATAAGGTAGTGAAAGAAATTATATGTGTCGAAGTTATCAAATTGAAAAATCCACTGGCTTTTTTATAGTGTGGACTTGTATTTTATAACGCAACAAGCTTCCATAGATGTACCGGACAATTTTAGTACTTGCAAAAAAAATCGAATAACGCCCAACTATAGCATATACACTTACGTGTTCCGCTGATATATACGTGTATACCATGAAAATGAGCTTATATCAATGATTAATAAAAAAAATGGATCAAAATGTACCGTACTATAAGTTTAAACTTTAAGTTACATGCTACATTAAAATTTAATACAGTTTAACTAGATTTCGAGGGAAAAAAAACAAGAATTGACATAAATTGATCTCACCTTAGATCTTCATCATTTCTTAGCTTTCTTTCTATTCATGCTTTACTTTATTAAGTAACTTTAGCAAAAAAGAATAGTCTGAATTATTGTGAGAGGTCTTGCTTCTATATACCAATCAAGGGTGGTTTGGTAGTGTTCATTAATAATATTTGTCTCCTTATTGTGTTTTGAAATAATATGTGAACAATTTTAAAGGTGTTTATGTGATTGATTATTGAAACTACTTATATAGTTATATAATCTTCGGGAGCTGTTTACCGTCGATCTGTTTATCAAATTATTTTGGAAAACTGTAACTTTTTTATCAGCAATAAAATCCGAACACCCCAAAGACTAGCTTTGTCACCGTTTTCGTAGAAACCTCTATCAGAGATTCATGTTCTCCAGTTACATACTTACGCATTAGGCTTGATGATGTAAAGATCTTTTCTTTTTGGGTGTCTAGTAGCAGTCGTAAGAGGTATATAAAGATGATATCAAACTTAATTTTAGAACTTACTTACATTAACTATAAACCTTGGCCAGCTCAAAACAGAAAACGAAAGAACCATAGAGTAATATGTAAAAAAAAAACCACCTCTCTCTAGCCTTGGTAATTTTGAAGGAAAGTTCGAAAACCCTAACTGGTCAATTCCATCTGGTTTTTTCTTCCATAATCAACAAACTTCACCACACATATACGTGACCAGATTGCTGCACGTGCAAGAGATCGTGTTTTATTCCGATCTTGTGACTTATCAATGCCATTAACCAGGTCTTTAAGTACATCTTGTAATGTTGAATCCTGAGGTTCCAAGAGATAAGAGAACTAGTATGACCACAATAAGCCATTTCACATCGTAGGGATTGAATTCGTTGGAAGGGGACCTTTCGGCTCAGAATGAGCCCTCAGGTCCAAAGGATAGTACATAAAGGGCTGATCATGGTAAGTCTACTGCGCAGGTTAATGTGGATAGCGAGAGTGACGTGGAGGAAATGTATGATGAAACTGCATTTCATGGCATCTAAATGTGCATTTCATGCATGGATGACGATGAGTATGATCCATATGATGAGTACAATACTCATGGTCTATTCGAAAAACAAGAGGCGTTTTGTGACGCTTTGGACATCAAGCTTCGTGGTCGAAGAAAATAGTAGGTTATATTCTGTGTCGTGTTGAGTCAAATGTAATCTAGTAGTAGTTGTTCCTTCGTTTGTAGAAGTAGTTTGCTTTGTTATGTTAGCTTTACCGCCTATGTAACATGTGGGACTTCACCCACATCGTATGTACTTTAACGCTTTTTTTGGAGGAATCTATTTACCGGGTGTAACAACCCTTTACCCAAAAACTATAAACCTTGGACGGGGTTGTTCCAAGATAAACTGTTCATGTAAAGAAAAAATATGGATGGTCGAGATCACCAGGCAGGAGAAAAAAGCATGGATAAGGCATTCCTGGACACAAGCACAACACCATAAAAGTTAGTATCACTTTAAAAAGATGGCCATGTCATTTTCATTTCAGTTTGGAACTTTTTAGCATACATGAAGAAATATTCAAAAAGTTTTCTTATTTTTGAAATTTTAAGGAAATTGTTACTACCACAAAGAGAGGTTCAGCTTGATTGTCAGATTTAAACATTTATATATCAGATATCTCATTGTCATAACTTTAATTGCTACATTCACACATCAACAAAACAATTGTAAGTTGTTAAGACATATTTACCATGCATAGAACTCACTGCCACAACTTAAAAGTTGAGTATGATATATTGCATGGTTGTAGGTACGCAATCGCGCTCAAATGTGATGTAGAAAAAAACAATTACCATCACTACATATATATGGTGTCTTCCAAGCTATCTTTACACAAAAAGAGGCCCTTGTAAACTAGTTAAACGACATAATCAAGAAGCACACTAGTTCATTATAATGGACATTGTGCTCATCATTACGTATACAACGTTGGGCGTATTGGTCCTTGCTAAGTTGATTGCCATATTCTGCTGGAAAGATTATTATTTTATCTATAATCACCGTCTCCTCTTTGTCCTTGGTAAGTTTAGCTCCATACTCAAGTAGTGGTAATAGTTTATCTTTTCAACATCTACCTAAATTTAAGTGTTTTACGTATATGCAGGTTTGGTGTTTAGTCGCTCCTTAGCGTACTATGCAATTGTGGACAATATTATGTGGTACCTTTTAGACAATGATGCTGGTTTTGTAAGATCTGCAGTTTTATCAAACGTTCAAGAATCATTATCATCACTTTCAGTCATAGTCATGGCTCACTCGGCTGATTCATTTGTTGGACGATTCAGAACACTTTTGCTATCAACCACTGCATATATTGGTGTAAGTGCAACTAATCTTCAATTCATCTGGATAATTAGAAATCATGCATCATTATTTATTCTAGAAAACTCTTATTGGATTAGAGACATTAGCTTATTTGTCTTGTTCTTTGGATATTTATATATACTATGTATTGCTTGTCTTACTTCTTATCAGTTTGCAGCATGTCTACATTTAATAGTTGCGATAATTTAGCCAAGTAAAAGATCATAATATCTATAGTTTAATATAGGGATACTTGTGTCGAAATGTAGCTAACTTGTCACTTTTGAATTCCGTCTATTGTGTGTATTTTTTGACCATTTTACCCTTCCGTTCATCAGCCCTCCTATTAACAGGGGAAATGTAAAATGGTTACAAAATACACACTATAAACGGAATTCAAAAGTATAGTTGTATTCAAGCACAAAAATATGTCTCGAAAAACTTGAAAAAGTGACAGTTAGTAATTATCCCTTTAATCTATGGTACTTCTGTTTCATACAAAATTCTTTCTAGACTTTAACATACAAGTTTATTTCTATAGGGCATAATGATATTCTGGATGTTCGGTCCCTACGACATCACATGGCTTGTTGTGATCGTGATAGTTCTCCTAGCTCTTGGAAAATCAGGAGACCCTATTTTAGAATGCATTGTTAATGACTTGGTTGATGACATCGACAAGTCTGGAGATCGAAATAGAAAACGGTCGCATTCACGTGCAGCAGTTTGGTGGCGTATATCACATGCATCTGGAGCCATCTCGGCTACACTGTGGGTTGCACCATTCGCTCTTGGGGGCGTTCATCCAACTTGGAAAATTTCATTCTTTATTTGCTTAATCGTGATGACAATAACTTTGATCATTTTCTGCGGAGGACATGAGATCTATCATCAGGGTAAATTAGTTGAAAGACCCATCGAAATCTTCTTGAGAGTCTTACGTGTTCGTATACATAAGTTACTGCATTCTAACTCAGGGTAATATCTTCATTTATCTCTTGTTCTTGCCTTTTGTCATGTTTTATCCTTCTTTTTTTGGTACATCCGACTTTCTGAGTCACGGTCTTTTGTCCAATTTTAGTCGTTATAGTAATACACCTAGAACGGGAAAAATGAGAAGCACGTTGCGTGTATAATGTAAAAAAAAAACCTAATATTTATCACTTACTTGAAGCTTCAAAAAATATAATACATGACTTGCTTTTTGAAATAATAGTTCAAGGAATCTATCTATAATGCATGAAACCGAGGTGATTACGGTGGAACAATCGTCGCAACATTCAGATACAAATAAGAAGAAAAACAGAGGAAGTAGCTCTTACAAACGAGATGTGAAAGTAGTACGAAGCCTTTTAAGGATGTTTCCAATGTGGGGAACCTTTTTCGTAGTGTCACTAGCATCAGCAGCGGGGAACACTTTCTATATTGAACAATACAGCAATCTTGAAAATGAACACAATATACCGATCCAGATATATGATTTGATTCAGGATTTTTCAGGATTTCTGATCCCATTTGTGTATCACTGGACTTGTTTATTCGAAACCAGAAGTTCAAAATTGGCGTTGGAATGTTTTGTTCTATCGTATCTTGTATGTGTGCTTGGCGATTAGAGGTTCATCGGTTGAAAGGTTTGAGTATGCTAGGCGGTGATGAAGATGCAGAAACTTCTTTAAGCTTTCTTTGGTTAGTGCCTCAATTTTTCATGCTTGGGTGCATGGAAGGACTTACTCAAAACGGGTTGTTAAACTTTTTCAAGTCACAAATCGACGAACCAATGAAGCAATACGGTGATGAGTATATGGAAGTTGTGAACTGTCTTGGAAAGTTAATCAATATAGTTCTCATCTTAATACTCAAAAGGCAATTTGGATGGTTTGGCGAAAATGTCAACAATGGTACTCGTCTAGACAAGTATTATCTACTTTTGGTATGTGTTTGTTCAGTAAATTTGATAATTTACTGCTGCATTGTGAAATGTTTCTACAAGGATAAAGATGGCAACTTGCCTCACGAAGAATTGCGACAACTAGATCATACTAGTACCACCATTTAGAAGAAAGTGCGTGAAATTGTATTAACGTCTTTTTAATTATCATGTGATATTGCCAAATTAATCTGTAGTTATGACACTCAGTTTTTAAGGATTTGCGTTTACTTCCTTACTTTCACTATAGTTGTAATGTCTCTTATAGATTTATACAAGAATAGACTAAGTTACTTGCATGCAAGACTCGTTGGTATTTCTTTCAATTGAAGTTTCAAGGAAGTCGAAAATAACTTGAAGATACACAATGCGATATCAACAAGCAAAGTATTTTGACTATTAACAAGACTTGGGTCACTGAGATATGACAGAGTCTCACGGATGCTTGTATTTATCGAAGATCATTTACTCTCGTTATTGAACTATCGGCACTTTTTAATTCCATCAGCTACGTTTGAGTTAAATACTAATTTTGATTTTTTTTAAGGATAAGAGAGAAACACATTTGCAGTATTAATGTTAATCTATTTTTCGCACAATACATCTTATAATTCTTTGATTCTTTGATTCATTTAAATGTCTTTATATTCTTATCTTTTCTTTAAAGTAAAATGTCTCGTTAATGTTTGTATAACTTGCGAACATCATTTATGTTTAACTATTTAGGATCGAATCCATTAAGCTACCAAACATTCAACAGGAGGATAAATGAAAATCTTGTGTGAGCTAAAATTAAGTGAAATGCTAGTCTAGCAAATACTCAAGGTTGGCTTGCACTAATTTAGATGGATCATGTTCATGTGTGGTATACATATAGCGAATATTACAATCTGTAGAAGACATAAGCTGCTATCTATCCGTTTCTATTTGTCATCATTTCGCTGTTTGTTCCGGAAATATTATGATCAATACAGGTTCTTGAAAAAGGTTTGTTTATAAAACATAGACCTTTCACATGATGCGGTAAATTTTCCCTTCTTTTTACATAGACCGCTTCAATTCGGAATCAAGACTTGGTTCTATTTATCATCGCCATAATGGAAGATACGTGAAACCTAATGGCACCCATGATCTTGTTCGTTATCCAAGAACTGATTATCTTGTATCTGATTATGGCCAACCAAGTCTTGGAGTCGTTCGTCATCCTTGTAAAAACATCTTGCAATGTAACAATAGATTATGAAATTTGCTGAGCCAACATATACCAGAACTAGATAATAATTGTCTAGCCGACTGTTGTTGATTGTGTTCCCGAACCATCCCAGTTGGCTTTCAAATATCAAAATGAGAAAAATATTAAGCAGCTTCCCAAAGCCCATCACAATTTCAATATAGTCCTCTCCATAACTCCGTAAGGGTTCTTCTTTCATTTGAGACATGTAAAACTCTAACAACCCTTCCCCGGTAAGTCCCTCCATGCACCCGAGCACACAGAATTGAGGCAATAACCAAAGAAAACTTATGGAAGTATTTGTATTTTTATCAACCAGCTCGTTAACTTCTTTTAACCTGTAAACCTCTAGTACGAAAGCACAAATACAACTTACGATTCCACAAAGCATTCCGACACCAATTTGGACCTTGTTATTTTTGTGTAAACCACAAATCCACGTATACAAAAACGGAATACAGAAGCTTGAGGAATCCTGAAACAAGTTGTAGATCTGAATTGATATACTGCTGTTTGTATTTAGGTTATTGTACTGCTGAAGAAAGAAGGTGCTCCCTGTTGCTGATATTAGTGACACAACGAAAAACATTCCCCACATGGGAAACATTCTTAAAAGGCTCCTTACTACGATCATGTCTTCTTTCCCTTTGGTATCTAAATCTAGTGATGATCTCTCCTGCGTAATCTCTTTGTTTTCTTTCTTTTTTGTTTTCAAATTCTGTTGCGGTCTGTCTTGTCTCGTAAATTTCGTTAAACGCCTGTTCACAAAGTATGTCGTGATGCATCTTACGGATGTAAAAGTACGTAAATGTAAACAATGTCAACAGGGTTAACGACACTCATGTTTAACAGCTTAACTAAGGTAACTTGATAATGATGGAACAATATTATTCTTCAAAATTAGAATCAGAAAAAAGGGTGAATGAATAAGTACATACCGTGTGTTGAACTTGGGTAGCTTCTTAATACGCGCAAGAAACACTCGAAAAAAGGCCTCAACAGGTCTTTTGGTCAGTTCACCTTGATGATAGATATTATGACCGTTACAGAAAATTGTTAATGTGATCGTCATTGTAATCATGCAGATTAAGAATGAACTACTCCAAGAAGAATGAACCCCTCCAATAGCATCAGGGGCAACCCACATAATCGCTGAAATGGCACCGGACACGTATGCTATACGTGACCAGATTGCTGCACGTGCAAGAGATCGGGTTTTATTCCGATCTTGTGACTTATCAATGTCATTAACCAGGTCTTTAAGTACATCTTGTAAAATGTTGGATCCTGATGTTCCAAGAGATAAGAGAACTAGTATGACCACAATAAGCCATTTCACGTCATAGGGATTGAACAGCCACAAAAGCATCAAGCCCTGTTAACATACAACATCTAACAATTGGTAAACAAACCTCATTTAAAAATTCGAAAATATACATGATTCTAGTAATACTTAATAATTTTCTATAGTTACCCCGATATATGCCGTGTTTGAAAACAAGAGTGCTTGGAACCTTCCAACAAACGAATCAGCTGCGTGAGCCATAAATATCACCAAAAATGATGATAATGAACCTTGGATGTTGAAAAAGACTGCGGATGTCACAAGATCATTTCCATAGTCCGTAAAATACCATACTAGTACAGTTATAATCGCATAGCTTGTCAAGGAACGACTAAACGCCAAACCTGAATGACAACGCAGACGATTTGGTAGATATAAAAAAACGTGATTATTCATGCTCAAAAGCAGCATAAACTTACTACTAATATTGGGATCAAGAACTTAAGTTACCAACGACATAGAGGAGACGGTAATTGTAGATGAAATAATAATCTTTCCAGAAGAATACGAGGACCAAAGTAGATATAGCCAAGAAGCCCAACCATGAATACGAAATGATGAACCCAACATCCATGGAGTACGATCAACTATCTGGACCGTTGGCTTCTAGTTGTGTCACGGCAGTTGCGATTATTGGGTTCTTGGCTTTTGGCGTGTGATGTCGTGATATGATGTCTTTCTTCGTTGAATATTATAGCGCGTAATTTTTTATATAATGTAACTTAGGGTTCAAAATAAGTCTAGCTTCTTGAATATGTAGGTATTTTCAAAGTAAGGAGTACTATGAATTTTCAGAAGTCAACAAAGGTGTACTTTTGAATAAGTCAAGACACTCATAGGAAACATGATGTGGATTGGTTTCAGCTTGGAAAGCAGGTAAATCGACAACGACCCGATGACTAAATTCATGCCTAATTGTATGCGTAAATCTGGATGTCATTATTTTATTATACTTCAGCATGAACAAATGAGCTAATGTCACACACATTTAGACATCACTTTAGTCCTCTCAATCATTTATCATCCACAATATGTGATTTTATTTAGATTTGTATAAAACAATTGTAAATTGCTAAATTTCCAATTTTTTGGTTGTTACATAATTCAAATAAACTTATTCTCAATATCAAGTGGACAAAAATAAAATATAAGGCCTTCTAACATGACAATATCGAGTTGACCTATCAAAAAAAAGGTTGTTAATTTAAGATTAAATTGACAAATACGTGATGTATTATTTTACTTGGTGTGTGTGAATATTTTCTAAGAGCTCAATGTGCCCTAGAGCCATTCGGTTTGTGGTATAGGAAAAAGTGTTGCCACATAGCGCTTTTCATCGATAACTAGAAACCTACAACTTAACTCAAAAACACCCTCCATCTATCACTCAAGTTATAGGACACCATTCACCCACACTTAACCCAATAAAACACATATATAAAACACACACAAAAAAAACATAAAACCCGAGCTGGTGCGTACGGCGCGAGGGTCGGTGTGGGGTTGCGTTATCCGGGAGTGTTATAGGGCACCAGCAAGCCCTATAACGCTCTGTACCCGGTGCTCTTAGATATCGCATATTAAAGATGTGTAAATTCTTTTCTATTCTTTTTATTTTCTTGGCTTGGTCTTTCGATCAGTTTTGATCAAGTCAATTACGGCAGCTGCATACATTTATTTTTCCAAAAATTTTTTCTTGAATTGGTCTTTCAGTTTTGAATTTTGATCAAGTCAAATGAAGGCAATTGCTTAGAAAAAAATTTCATGGTAGTTACTTAGCATATGAAATTTGATTTAAAGCTGCCAAGTATCTCATTTTTTTCACCTAAGGATCAAGGGAAGCCAAAAGAAATAAAGTAAGATACTAATGAAGCTCGATAATCTATTATTCGGATTAACAAAGTGGATGCATGCAACCTTCTCATATTTGTCACCACTCATAAACATAAGCAATCCTCCTTTGTCTAGTGATGATGTTGAAGCTGGTGCGGGACATGGTAACGATCAAGTTTTAGCCAATGTTCAGGAACTCAATCCTGAATCAAGTTACGAAGAGGAAAGCAATGAATATGATAGCGAGTTGCTAGATGAACAAAGTGTTGATGTGCCTGGGAAAAGAAAAGTTTGTTTCTATGTTTTTTACTTTGGTTGTGTGGTTTTGTATCTAGTACTTGTTCTTGTAACCACATGCAAATATCCCCTTAAACCGGATTACTATATCGACTTTGACCTACCCGGGTTAGAAAAAGGATCAACCAATATCACCCAAGAAATGAAGGAATCAGTTGATTTATATCTCGAGCTCAGAAACCGGAATAGACTGGCATCGGCTTTGTATGATGATCTCAACATCACTATGTTTTATCTTTCGAGCTCGAATACAAGTACTTATTTTGCAAGTACCATAGTTCCAGGGTTCTACCAGGATAAATTAAAGCCTACGAAAGTGAATGTTCAAATGCATGCCCATGGCTTGCCTGGTTTATTGCAGATGAAGGAGAAACTGGCCAGAACAAATTTCCGTGTGAACGTGGAGTCCATTGTTAGATTCGATTGTAAATCGCTATGCAAGTGTAAACACCGGTTTCTTATGGACGCGGACATTGGATTTTCATTTGAAAATGGTGAAACATTTGAACTTTGATGAGTGAAGAAAGTATTCTTAGTTAGGACTCTTGTTCTTGTAACACTATTAGCCATAATAAACCTTGGAAACTTTCTTTTTTACCTAAATTATTCCCATCCTAGCTATGACACCAAACTTATAATAACACTATCAAAAGCAGGAACCTTATAATCACGTGGCTAAGGTCAAAAAAGCTAACTACCAAATAAGCACATACTTGTTTAAAAAGCTAACTTATAATCACATACTTTTAAAAAAAACTAACTTATAATCATATTCTTTTTCGAACACGGATATGGTCAATCTTGTTAATTGTTTGTTGCGGTACCCATACTTGGTTCCCCTTTGGTCTGCTCCATTAAGAATGCAATTCTCTTCACATAGAACGCCACCACTACACCACTGCACATGAAATCTGATATGAGTAAACAAAACTTGTTTTGGACATTACATGTAAAAATAGGATGATAAAGAGTAAAATGAAATACAAAACCCAGTTTATGACCCATACCAAATATTTACCTGTTTATGCAAATCCACTTAAACCCGTTACCCTACCACCGGACCCATTTTGACCAGCACTAAATATTTACACGTTATTGTGAATCTGTATTGGCCCGTTACCCAACACATTTGATTTGTCGATCTTGTCACCCGCCTATGGTTAACAGATTTTTATTCATAACATGATTAAGGGAGCTTTCACAAATCACAGAAAGCTAAAATTAAGATGTGATTTAAAATTAAAGAACGTGTCACTAAATTTTCATGTGTTTCTCGTACGCTTGTAAAGTGCAACTGAAAGTGCCGTTTTGTGGGTATTTTTTGCCCTATGAGACACAATTTATTCATTCAAGTGTCATTGAACCTAAAAAATTTAACCTTGTACCCACACTTTTTTAAAAGTGTCACTGAAATCAAGATTAGTGACACTTTTACGTCAGTCTAGAAATATTAGTTGTCTTGTAGTAATTCAACAAGTTGAGTACTGGAACTTTTAAGTGAAAAAACTAATTATATGAAAGAGATAGAATTAAATAATCAATCAAAGAGTACATATATAGTAACCAGAAATCATACCGAAAGTTTTTGATTATGCATAAGCGAAGGGGCAATTAGCGATAAGTTAGAGTCGAGGGTTCAATTGTTCAAATATATTCTCGTTTATTTTGGCTTATAACATATATATTAAACCTATACCAAAGTATGTATACCATCCTAGAGATGTATCTGTTCAATAGATTATGACAAATGTAATTTTGAAGAACCTGTTCAATAGATTATGACAAATGTAAACTAGCATGGCCGATAAGCCAAATAATTTACCGTAACATTGAAATGGTAATTAACCGAGATAACTTTCGACATTAACTGGTACATTGAATTGGTATTACAATTAGTAGAACATGGTTTTACAAAGGCAAGAACAGAAAGAGCCTAACTGATACTAATAAGAATCTTCAGACATCTGATAGGATACCACTAAGCTTGAGCCAGTTTCTAATAAAACCTCAACGTCGGCACTCATCAGATACAGGTGTTTGTGTTTTCCTATCTCTCTACAATGAACCCCACATCTACACGAAAAAGAATTGTACTGACATCTTTCTGCATCTTCAGTAAACCAGACATCCCGGGTGCAGGTGTCTGAACCGGGATACTGAAAGGTATAGTTTCAATCTGGTCGAACCCTGGAAGTGTGATATTTGCAAAATAGATGCTTGTAGTAGAGTTAGGAGGACAATAGATTGTTACATCGAGAAAATCATCATATGAGACAGAAATCAGTTCATTGCGGTTTTCGAACCAGTGCTCAAAGAGGGCTGAGTCCTTCATTTCTGTTGTGATATTTGGAGATGATCTGTCAAATACAGGAACATAGAATCGGTCGATATATAATACTGGTTTTAGGGGATATGTGAACGCAAGAAGGAAGAATAATACTAGAAACATAATCACAGAGCACAAATAAAAAACAATGAACCAAACATGCCTTTCTTTAGACAATGTATGCCTTTGCCTTCTCACAATATTGTTATCAGATGAAACATGATCGGCCTCGATTTCTAAGTCAGTAGGGCTTTGAACTGAAGAGAATGTATGTAAGAAAAACAATCAAGGTAGCTTCCTCATTCAATGTCAACAGCTGCTTATATTTTAGTAAAACATATATCTAAATCTACAAGTTAGTAATTGCGTGTCCAGATTTAAAATAATTATGTAATGTAACAACTGTATTTCAGATTAAAAAACGACCTAAACAAGTCAAGAAATATATATCAACAGTCATTACTGATTAAATTATACTGTCACTATGTTCCATACCACTTATTATATATCACTTGGAAGTTGGATCTAATAAAAGTTAAATCAAATTTTTAGTGATTTAGATATATAATTGATCATATATATTGTTGCAAGAACTTGAAGTGTTAAATTGTACATGTTAACTCGTTACAAGTGGAAAAATGTAGTGACTAGCCCTATATTGTTGTATATATATACGAGTTTGATGAGTGCTCGAGTCACTCTAGTGGTTACTGATATTTTATCGAAGGCTTCATACTCGTAATAATTTAATTATGACGGTAACACAAATATCATTTCTACCCTCGAGTGGATTCTCGTACCGGCTGAAGCACATTACATCCTTGTTGTTTTATATTTATTATAATTATCTGTAAACTTAAAACCAAAAGTCATATAAGAAATCTGAACAAGGATAAATCCGTAAAATAATTAAATTGCGACTACTTACATAAATACAGAGTATAAGGAATCTAGCAGTACCTGATGTTACAATTATCGCGCGATGTAACTAACTTATGCAACACGAATGAGAAATACACCAACCCCTTGACGAATGAGAGATACACCGACGTCTAGACGGTTGAGGGATACACCAACCCCTTGGCGAATGAGAGATACACCGACCTCTAGACGGGGGAGAGATACACCAACCCCTTGACGAATGAGAGATACACCGACCTCTAGACGGTTGAGAGATACACCAACCCCTTGACAAATGAAAGATACACCGTCCTCTAGATGGTTGAGAGATACACCGACCTCTTAGCAGTACCTAATCCTACAATTATCTCGTAATATAACTAACTTATGCAACACGAATGAGATATACACCAACCCCTTGACGAATGAGAGATACACCGACCTCTAGATGGTTGAGAGATACATCAACCCCTTGACGAATGAAAGATACACCGTCCTCTAGATGGTTGAGAGATACACCGACCTCTTAGCAGTACCTAATCCTACAATTATCTCGTAATATAACTAACTTATGCAACACGAATGAAAGATACACATACCCCTTGACGAATGAGAGATACACCGACCTCTAGATGGTTGAGAGATACATCAACCCCTTGACGAATGAAAGATACACCGTCCTCTAGATGGTTGAGAGATACACCGACCTCTTAGCAGTACCTAATCCTACAATTATCTCGTAATATAACTAACTTATGCAACACGAATGAAAGATACACATACCCCTTGACGAATGAGAGATACACCGACCTCTAGATGGTTGAGAGATACACTTATGCAACACGAATGAGAGATACACCAACCCCTTGACGAATGAGAGATACACCGACCTCTAGACGGTTGAGAGATACACCAACCCCTTGACAAATGAAAGATACACCGTCCTCTAGATGGTTGAGAGATACACCGACCTCTTAGCAGTACCTAATCCTACAATTATCTCGTAATATAACTAACTTATGCAACACGAATGAGATATACACCAACCCCTTGACGAATGAGAGATACACCGACCTCTAGATGGTTGAGAGATACACCGACCTCTAGACGGTTGAGAGATACACCAACCCCTTGACGAATGAGGGATACACAGACCTCTAGACGGTTGAGAGATACACCAACCCCTTGACAAATGAAAGATACACCGTCCTCTAGATGGTTGAGAGATACACGACCTCTTAGCAGTACCTAATGCACTCTAGACGGTTGAGAGATTACACCACCCCTGACGAATGAGGGATACAGACCTTAGTACGGTTGAGAGAATTACACCATCCCTTGACAAATGAAAGATAACCGTCTTAGATTGGTTGAGAGATTACACCGACCTGACTTAGCAATTACTAATCTACAATTATCTAGTAATTTAAACAACTTACTGCAACACGAATGAGATATACACCAACCCCTTGACGAATGAGAGATACACCGACCTCTAGATGGTTGAGAGATACATCAACCCCTTGACGAATGAAAGATACACCGTCCTCTAGATGGTTGAGAGATACACCGACCTCTTAGCAGTACCTAATCCTACAATTATCTCGTAATATAACTAACTTATGCAACACGAATGAGATATACACCAACCCCTTGACGAATGACGAGTTACACGTCCTCTAGATGTTGAGAGATACATCAACCCCTTGACGAATGAAAGATACACCGTCCTCTAGATGGTTGAGAGATACACCGACCTCTTAGCAGTACCTAATCCTACAATTATCTCGTAATATAACTAACTTATGCAACACGAATGAGATATACACCAACCCCTTGACGAATGAGAATACAGACCTTAGCTGTTGAGAGATAACATCAACCGACGAATGAAAGTTAACCGTCCATATAGATGGTTGAGAGACTACTCCGACTCTTAGCAGTACCTAATCTCCTACAAAGTATTGTAATATAACTAACTTATGCAACACGAATGAGATATACACCAACCCCTTGACGAATGAGAGATACACCGACCTCTAGATGGTTGAGAGATACACCGACCTCTAGATGGTTGAGAGATACACCAACCCCTTGACGAATGAGAGATACACCGACCTCTAGACGGTTGAAAGATACACCAACCCGTTGACGAATGAGAGATACACCGAACTCTAGAGGGTTGAGAGATACACGACCTCTTAGCAGTACCTAATGCTACATTAATATATTCCAAATAGTGATTCATGATTATTTAACGTAGTCAGTATACTATTTAAACTTTGATTATGATTGTTGACTAACATGCTTGATTATAATAGAAGGCTTACAATTGGAAATAATTTAAGCGGATCTTGACTTGACAGAACAAATATAAACAAAGAATACATCATTGTTAAGTAATCCTTCCGTTCCACAATAAGTGTCCAGTTTTGCCTTTTCAAGCATATATCTTTTCTTTCAGCTTTGACCTTAACTATTTTTTTGTCATATAATACTTGATGCAAAATATATGAATTGGCTGAGTTTTAAATGTATTTTTTAATATAGTTTTCATAAAGTATTATATAACAGTACAAAAATATTTAAGGTTAAAGTTGAAAAAGAAAGACTTAATAAAGTTAAACATGCCACTTATTTTGAGACGGAGAGAGTAGTATTTATAGAAACTAAGACTACGACTAACATAAACCTGGTGTGTCCATTAAGAGTAATTACGCCAAAGAAAGGTCTTAAAAACCAGAAAAACCATGAACATTGTGCTCATCATTTCGTATTTGTCGTTGGGTGTTGCAGTGGTTTCTACCGCTGTCGTGGGATTCTGCTGGAGAGAATATTATGTCATATACCATGTTAATCTTCTATATGTCATTGGTAATTTCTGAGCTAAATTGATATGTAATAAGTCTAAGTATATATGTTCATGTACTCTATATTCACTTGCTTTTATGTCTTTCTCAGGTTTGGTGTTCAGCCGTTCGTTGACAAACTACACAGTTGTAGGAGTATTAATGTGGTATTTTACATACTATAAAGGTGATCTTGTTATGTCGGCAGTTTTGTCAAACATCCAACAAGCGTTATCATCAATTTTGGTGACAGTCATGGCACATATGGCTGATTCATTTTTTGGAAGATATCCAACACTCCTATTTTCAAACACAGCCTATATTGGAGTAAGTATAGCCAACCCATCTTCTGAACTAGATATCATTTCATGAGACTTGAACCTATCCTAATAATGCTATAAAATTACAGAAAAGCAGCCAATTAATACTTCCCATATATCTCTTGTTACAGGGGTTGTGGCTTATGTGGATGTTCAATCCATACGATGTGACATGGCTTGTTGTGATATTACTAGTTCTCCTAGCTTTTGGAACATCAGGAACCAATCTTGTAAACAATGTTCTTACTGACTTGGTTAAAGATATTGACAATTCACAAGATGAGGAACAATCTAATGCACGTGCAGCATTCTGGTGTAATATAGCAGAAGTATCTGGTGCCGTTTCTGCAACCATGTGGGTTGCCAATGACTCTATTGGAGGAGTTCAGGATTCCTGGAGAACTACATTCTTGATTTGCATAATTTTCATGATGACAACCGTGGTGATTTTTGCTAATGGTTATAAAGTGTATCATCAGGATGAGCTAATTCAAAGGCCCATTACAATCTTCTTACGAGTGTGTCGTGGATGGTTTCGGAAGTTATTCAAGCCCAACCGAGGGTAATATCTTTGTTCATCCTCTTTTCTGATTTTCTAACTTATAAACATCAAGTTATTTCATCATTATAAAACTTCTACTTCCTGATAATCATTATAGAACAATAATAAGTATACCCAATCCCACCAAAATGGGGCTCGGGGAAATAGGATGCGGAGAGTCATATCTCTTCGAGATTCACCAGTTGGTGAGATATCATGCCTAGAAGTTACTGGTCAATCATTACATCATAATCGCAACTACAAAACCACGAAAGAAAGTGTTTAATGTCAATATTAAACTTTTGTGGTAAATTAATTTGGTGCATCATAACTTTGTGCATCAAAATTCGGTTCTTGCATTGGTTTCTTCTTTCTATTTTGTGCATAATTTCTTTGTGCACAAGAAATGGTGTATAATATCAAAATCTTCTTTCACACCTTTTTTGTTCCTCAACGTCCCTTTTGTTTTTTCTTTCCCGTTTTTTAATATGTGGACTTCTCACAGCAAAAGCTATATTTATTTGATTTTTCCCTATTAAATATAAATGTGATTTTTTAGTTTTAGTTTTCTATATTTTATAATTGTTAAAGAACTTGATACATAAGAAGAAAAAAGATAATTTAATAATATAACATAGTTTCTGACAAGGCGTTTAACTTTAAGAGATGAGTCATCGGTACATGATTTTGAAACACCGTCGAGGGAAGAAGAAACACAAGAAGACAGAGCAAGCCATACCTTGAGGAATGAGCCATCGCTACATGATTTAGATCTAACGACGGGGGAAGAAGAAAGGCAAGAAGACAGAGCGAGTAATTCTCCTGAACATGATAAGCAGGTGCTAAAGAGCCTCTTAAGAATATTTCCAGTGTGGGCAGCTTTTTTTATGGTGTCACTAATATCAGCAACTGGAAGCACTTTCTTTTTTGAGCAATACAACAACCTCAGTAATAGTAAAAACATACCCATCCAAATCTACAACTTGCTTCAACAAGGCTCAAGTTTTGCAATTCCGTTTCTATATCGTTGGACAACATGTTCCCATAAGAACGAGAAGGTCAAAATTGGTGTTGGGATGCTTTTTTCAATCATATGTTGTCTTATTGCCTGGCAATTAGAGGTTGTCAGGTTAAATGAAGTTAGGCATTTGGATTATGAAAGTACTACTACTTCCATAAGTTTTCTTTGGTTATTGCCTCAATTTTGTGTGCTTGGGTGTATGGAAGGACTTACAAAAGACGGGTTATTGAGGTTCTTCAAGTCACAAATAAATGACAGAAATTTAGAGAGTTATGGGGAGGAATATATAGAGCTTGTGTTGGGATTTGGAAAGTTGCTTAACATTGCTCTCATCTTAATCTGCAAAAGCAAGCTTGGATGGTTTAGTTACACAATCAACGACAGTCAGCTAGACAAGTATTATAGGATTCTGTTGTATGCCTGTTCAGCAAACTTCGTATACTATTGTGTTATTGCGTCATTTTGGTTCAAGAACGCTGAAGAAACTGAAGACACGGTTAGTGATGATTCAGAACAATTATTAGAGCCATAAGATTTATATGTATATCATCATGTTTACTTTATGTAGTTTAGGAACCTATTTCAACACCTCGTTATTCGTTAATGATTGTATTATTACAAAATAAGTTGAAGATATTGATTATCTTTTATATAATAAAAGAATTATATTATTTCGGAGCAATTTATTTTTGACAAAACAATTTTATTGAAAAAGAAATTGGACCAATCAGGTTAATATATTTTGAAGTCTTGGACTAATCAGGTTACCATACCCTCATACATCATCCTCTTATTGGTAGTGATCGTGCTTAAATTTCATTAAGTGACAATAGATTGCAAGTTGAGTCTTCATATAATCACAGGATTATCTTTGCAACTTGATTGCACCATTAACGACGATAATAGTTTCCCAAATCGATGGTTTTTTATTACTTTGATACTAACCGATTAAGTATTACACTAACCTGAATGCTGAATCCACACAAATGTTTCAAATTAGTTAAACATATCTCAGAACAAATGGATTTCTTCCGCAACACATATAATTTAACACTATTAAGATCTCTGAGAGCGGTAATATCATGGTCAACAGCAAACATGCATGTGATCACATGATCAAATACAAAGAACTAATAAGAACATGATTAACATTAAATCACAAACACACAATCAACAAACACTTAATATTGAAATTAAGAATTCATAATTACTTTCAGTAAAACTAACGTCTGCCTTGTTAAAAAAAATCACAAGTTGCAATCACATATTTGTTATTTCTCGCTATCAATTTGCATAATAACAGTAAGAGTACTAAATGATTAATCATGAAAGCAGATCTAAGCACTTGAAAACAATCCACCTCTTTCTATACAACGATGAGCGTAACTAAACATATGACTGCTAAAAAAGTTGGTCTTCTATACGAGTTAATTGTTTGGTGCAGACCCATACTTGGTTCCCCTTTTGCATGCTTCATGCAGTGTGAAATTATCTTGATATAGAACGCCACTGCTCATGAAAACTGATATGAGTAAAAATAAAATATTTGGGAAACCAATGCGAAATTCAGTTAGCATTTGGGAATAGAATGATGAATTAATACACTTAAGATGAAACCCCATTTCACGCAGTAACCCGAATATACCCATTTTGACCCATACTAAATAGTTACCTGTTTTCGTATTCGAATTTGTTTTGACCCATTACCCAGCCTCCCGACCCAGTTTGACCCGCACTAAATTATCACCCGTTTTATGCAAATCTGTTTTGACCCATTTACCCAACCACTAGACCCATCTTACCAGCACAGAGTTTTTACCTGTTTCATGCAATTCTCTATTTGTCACCCACTTATAGTCAACAGAACTAAATATTTAACTACAACATGATTAAGAGAACTTGCACAAATTACAGAAAGAAAATCCAATTCATTTTAAGTTATCACAAAGCACAAAATACTGCATTCTACTCTTTCAAAATTAGTCGCAAACGATTTTAAGGGACATGGAGTCAGGGATTAGAAATTTTCAGCGCTTGAAAATTTCGAGAATATGATTACAAAACCGTGTATAGTAATACTGGTGTAGTGTTGGTATGGTGCCGATTTAATATATCTCAGACCGTTAACATGCATTATGTACCATTTAAAACTAATACAAGTTACAACGGTAACAACAAAAACACTAAATACTGAAAACGAGTAATGATTACCATCTAGAGCTCAGCAAACGTCAACCGTTTATTAAAAGAATTCTATCAACATGATTGCTGTACCATGTTCTCAAGCGCCTTGAATAAACAAGTGGACCAACAATGATCGCTAACCCCACAAGAAATCCCAATCCTATACTAGCATAGAGATCGGTTTTATAGTCGGAATCTTCATTAGCTTCTGGTGATTGTGTAGGAACTCCCGAAGTTGGATTATCACACGTCGTGTTCAAAGGGATGTCACATAGCCCTTGGTTACCCTTGAAAGACAGATCCGTAAACGTTTGAAATTGTGGGCCTTGTGGGATACGTCCAGACAACTGATTATATGACAGGTTTAAGAACGAAAGGAATGGAACACTTGCAAGCTGCATCGGAATGCTTCCGCTTAGCTTGTTTACCGAAAGGTCCAAGGATTCAAGGTTGTCCAGTTTTCCAATCGACGTTGGAATTGGACCCGTGAGTGCATTATGGGATATATTGAGAAGTTCAAGCAATTTGAGATCACCAACTGCGACTGGTATGCTCCCTTGGAAAGTGTTGTTGGAAAGATCGATGGAGGTGAAGATGTTGAGAATTTTTTCAACATCTCTGATTGTGCCCTTGAAAACAACCGTCGCTGAATCCTGATAATATATTGCACTATTAGCAGAATGCACGAAATGGAGGTACTTGGACGTTGACTGATGGTTGTCCATGATTGCTTGAAAACTTGTGAACAACTTTGAAGGGATAACACCTGAAAACTTGTTGGAAGCAATGTCAAGGATTTGTAAATTTGTCCAGTTACCGTTGGTTCCAAGACAGCCGATGTTCCCATAAAAGTTGTTGGAACGTATGACAAAAACATGTAAATTGGAAAAATTACTCGCCCAACATGGAAAAGTATCTGATATCGAATTATAACCAAGATCCAAAACTTCAAGACTTATGCACTTCACCAAAGACACGGGAAGGATTCCTCGCATAAGATTCCCACTAATATCTAACGTTTTCAGCTCACAAGTATCAGGAAATACATCCGTAATATTTCCACTGAGATTGTTTCTTCTTAGATTCAGTACTCGAAGAGTCTTGCTTCTTTCTATCAAGCACACAGGTACTTTGCCATTCAAGCTGTTACGAGATAAATCAAGAATAAGGAGATTACTTGCATTGCATAGAGATTGAGGGAGGGGTCCAACCAGTGTACTGTTCGAGATTGAGAAGAATACGGCAGAACTGAGGAAATTGCCAACATCAAACGGAATAGAAGATCCAAAATTGTTGTTCGAGTAATCAATAATATAACTTCCCCTTGAAGGAATCGGGATATCTCCTTGTAGATTATTAGAATGCAGGTCCAGAGTCTCCAGTCTAGAAGGAATAGTGTAAGGCTTTTGTAGACTCGAAAACTTGTTGTGTGACAAGTTTAGAAACCGAAGATACTCGTTCCCAACTTCCCATATCCAGTTTGGGATTTCACCAACTAGCTCATTATCTGAAAGATCTAGCGTCGTTAGTCCAGACTGATTCTTCAAATCTGAAAGAACTAGCATCTTGCATGACGCTAACTTCAAAGTGTCGAGGTTAGAGAGTGACAAGAACGATCCGTTTGCTTTTACATTGACCGTAAGATCATTGTAGGAAAGGTCAAGTATCATAAGCTCCTTCAGTGTGCCAAACATGTCTAGATCTACACTGCCATTAAAGTTGTTCCAAGAAAGCTTGACATCCAAAATGAGTGGAAGTTTGAAGATGAATTCAGGTATTGGCCCACTCAAAGAATTGCTAGACATATCAAGGTGCTCAAGACTATTGAGTCCCTCCCATTGAGAAGAAGAAACCGTACCCGTTAGATTGTTTTGATAAAGATCTACCCAAGCTAGCTTCTTAGACAACTTAAACGACGGAACTGAACCGGTGAAACGATTATTAGACAAACTCAGATATTCAAGACGCGTAAGGTTTTGGGCGGAAGCAGGAATAGGTCCAGTTAATCCACAACCTCTAAGTTCTAGCCTAGACAACATTTTAAGGCTGTCAATAGAATCTGATAACGTCCCGCCACTTATATTGTCGTTAAGAAGATCCAATTCTATAACATGACCAGCTTCATCGCATGTCACGCCACCCCAGTCACAACAGGCGACACTCTGGTTCCACCCCGCTAGCGTGGTTGAGACTGAAGCATTATATACGAGCTCACTTTTTAACGCCAGCAGCGCCGATCTCTCATCGCTGAAGCATTTGCTGGTTACATATATCGTATTTAACCCGAAAAAAATTGTGTACATAGGTACCAAGTTAAGCCAAAATGAGATTTGAATCTTCATTTGGCTCAATGATGAGAAAGCAAATTAAATCTTTAGCTAAAAGAGATTTGATATATAATTATATAAGTTCATTCTTTAAATATTAGGCATGGTACATGTGCACATTTTTAAATGATGAGTTAGCTCCCTTTTTCCAAGCTTATCTAGATTCATGAATCTTAGGATTAAAATACAATTCTCAATTACTAGACAAGCTACAAATTAAACTAACACTACCTTCGTATTAAATTGTTGTCCACCGATAAAAAAATACGCATTTTATGAAAAACATAATTATTATCGTTTTTTCTTATACCTTTTGCATAATGACAGTTTTAACTTTAACTAATTAATTATTTTTTGTTTTAATTTGTATAGTAATAAAAATATCAACTCAGTTAACATTCCGTGAACATCAAAACTTAACCATGAATATTTCAAACATAAAACTTAACTGTTAACAATAAAACAATTAATATGAATTAATATATTTTTGAGCAAGTCAGTTATGGAAAAACAAATTAACCCATAAATATGATTCCATTTTATAGTTACTGATTATAACCCTAGATCCATGAGGTCCTCATCCTCTTCATCTTCAAGATCCAAGATCCACTCATCTAATCGATTTGCCTAACCTGTTTGATTTCCATTCATCGAATAACGTTTGATTTGTGTAGATCGATAATAGCTTTCTCTAATCTCTCTTGTTAGATTCGACGTGATTTTTAGAATTAGGGTTTCGATTTCTAATCGATTTCTTGGTTCTAAGTAATTACCATTCATCTGATTTAGTGAGATCTAGGGTTTGTTATTCATTGTTATCTGCTAAATCCCTCTTTATTCGATTCGACGATAATCATTAGGTTTTAGATCTCCTTTCAATGGATGTTTTTAGGGTTTGATCCTTTCTTTTTCGTGATTGTGTGTTTGAACTCCCTTCAATCCAAGATGACTGGTGGACTCTATGAAAATACCAGGCGTCAGTTTTCCTCAAATGAAGATTTTACCAAGAAAATTTCCCATTCGGTTTTTGTAACTAATTTTCCGGATTATGTCAATTCTCGTGATCTATGGAACAAATGTAGCGTATATGGAACAGTTATAGATGTGTTTATTCCGAATAAAAAGAAGGAAGCAGGCCATAGGATTGGATTTGTGGGTTCTCATCAGAAAAAGGGAGGTGTGACTTCTTATGTTTCAATTGTTAATGGGGTAACTCCGTTGGTCCAACCTGGAAATTCATTGTCATCTGCTCCTGCTCTGGTGTTAGATGAGGAGTGTGTTGTGGAAAGGGATTTCTCTAATTGTGCTATGGGGAGAGTCAAGTCCTTTGATTCTATTACCAAGTTACAATCCCTTCTCGTGGACGAGGGGTTCGTGAAATGTTTACATTGTTCCTACTTGGAGGCTTGTGCGGTTATGTTTGATTGTTTGTTTTTGGGAATTAACCTGATACGAAAAGGAAATTTGGTTAATCTTGTTGGGATCCTATTATTGGTTTCACGTGATACAGGAACGTTCTTATTCGGACTTTGTCAGTGTAATGAAAGAGTAGTTTGTGGTTAGATAATTGAGGGAAGGTCCCACTTTATGCTTGGTCTCGCAAATCGTTTGATTAAAATCGGTAACAAAGGGGAGAAAGTGTCTGAACATTGAAAAAAAGGTCTCGTTTTTGAGACTTCCTTTGGCTCGTAAGCGTTAGGCATTTTAATAAACATCCTGGATGTCCATTTTTGAATCTTTTAAATTTATTGTTAAGGTAAAGTGTATATGGTTCGCGCAAAGAGCTATTTACTTTGGACTCCTTCTTTTGAATCTATAAAGGAACATGATTATTCCTCGGAAGAGAATCTGGTTCAAGGAGTAGGTCTAAAGTAATAAGGTATAAACACGTATGAGAAAGAGGAGGGTGAGTTTTGTGTTTAATAATAGTGAAGATGTAGAAGTTGCTTGACACCGTTTTGTGGAAAAATCTTCTCAGTAAATGGAAACACAGTGTAACACGTGTGATAAGGAAATTTCTCGCTGATCCGTTGGAACTAATGAATCTATTAAGGTCCTAAAGAAGCCTTTTTGTAGAGGAGAATTTGGAAACCAGAGTCCGTCTATGTCACACCCCCCGGGGGTTCTCGCAAGTGGTAGATAATTGAATTCAAGTGACAAGGAATTGACATAAATAAGGAGTTTTCACCAACGATAAAGTGCTAAGGGTAAGAAAACAATATCGAGTGGTCCATGAACGATGGTTCGTTTTTAAACCTATGTTGGGGGGAAGTGTGGAATAATAAAGGGGGATTGTTTTGGGAGTGCTCGATGAGATGATTCGTAAAGTGGGTAGGGCTATGGGGTTTTCTATGGAGGTGGTGTGAAAAGATAATCGAATCCATCATTAATTGCAAGGAGACGAGGCTTTGTGTTTTTAGATGAATTTTATGTCCTTAAACATTCAAGGGCTTTGTAGTAAGCCTAAAAAGGAGTGGGTAAAGGAGTTGTCTAGTAATAATAAACTTAATTTTATTGCTATTCAAGAAAGGAAAGATGGAGATGGTGTCTCACAGGCGATGTGAAATTTATGTGGGTGGTTCGGTAACTCGAATGTTCTTGACTAAGTGTTTAGTGAAGCTGGCTGGTTATTCTGGTGGAATCTTTGTATTTGGGTGGAATATTTTTTCAAGAAAGGATTATGTTACGATCTCGATTCGTTTGTGAGCCATTTATGAGGACATGGATCCCTAGTAAAACTAAGATTCCTTGTTAGTGTCTATTTACGCCCCGCCAGCAGCAACCTTTTTGAGCGGAGTGTTATGGGAATATTTTTACTATTTTGGTTGGGACGTTGGAATGGAAGAGGCTATTTTAATGGGCGTTATAACGAGTTGCGTACCAAATGTTGAAAGACGAGGTACGAGTTTTAATGTTAATACGCAGATTTTTTAATCAATTCATAATTCTTTTGGTTTAGGGGTATTTAAATGTGAGGGTTACCGTTTTTTACTTGGTCAGCACCCTTCGGCGGAAAAAAAATGTGTAAGTTGGATAGGTTCCTTGTTTCGGATGGTATTCTTACTATTTCCCATCCATTTCGGGTTATGTTTTGGACCGGCATCTTTCGGACATCGTCCGAAGTTTTGTTATGTGAAGTTTAAAGTGGACTTTGGAACGATTCCTTTCACTGGTTCTATCATTCGTGGTTCAACTCGTTGGTTTTGATGATATGCTGGTGGAACGACTTGGCCGCGCCTTTTGGTTATTCGGGACAATAATAATGATACGGTTTAAAAAGATGTACAAGAGCTCAAAAAAAGATTATTTGGTTGTGGGTTAAACGATAAGAAAAATTCAGTGTGCGGGTTTAAGAACTCCATTGTTTTGCAGCTTCGTGATCATTGATAAACGTTTGATCAATATATGGCCCTATTGATTCGTTGATTTCTTAGGCGGTCAAGACTTAAATGTAGTAACCTGAATGATCTAAAGGATGATGGAAGATATTGGATTTCGTTCAGAAAAGCAAAAGTAGATGGTGCGATGAAGGTGACGAGAACTCAAAAGTATTTTCATGGATAGCATTAACCAAGGGAAACGGTCTAATCTAGCCATCCGTTGTGTGTTTGTTGATTGGTAACGTGAGTGCCAGATCTAATCTTATGTGAAGAAAGCTTTTAAAAGTCACTAATTGCAAGCTCGTTTTAATAAGCCACAAAGCTAGATTGAAATTCAATTTCTCTTTCCGAATCGGTTATCTACAGATCAGGTTTGCAGAATTAGAGCGTCATGTGTCTCAATGTGAGATTAGATTAGGCTGTGTGGTATTGTGGAGTCAATATGTACCAGGCCAGGACGGTTCACTTTTGAATTCTTTAGAAATTTTGGAAGGTTATTGGTCCGGTTTTCTCTTTATTGTGAAGCAGATGATTTGAAGCATTTCTTTTAAACAGGGCCTACGTCTATAAGTGTGTAACTCTTCTTTTATTTGCTCTTCATCCCAAAAGTCTCTGGATGCAAAAAATTCGTAACGATTTATCGCTCCCCTATTAGTTTAATAGGGTGTTGTATTTATAAGGTCGTCACTAAGATTTTGGCAAGCAGTTTTGGCTATGTTTATAGAAGGGCCTTGTGTCTCAACATTCAATCCGCGTTTGGTGTGGAAGACAGATCTTGGATGTCCTTTCATTCTTACGAAGTGCTTGATTGTGTAAAAGGAAGAAAGAAAAAGAAAGCGTGGGTTTTTTAAAGTTATTTTGTATGGCTTATGATCGGTTCGTTGGGGACTTTCTTGCTTGAACGTCATTGAGGCTTTTGGATTCGGTGTCGATTGTGTTTTGTACTTTGGCAATTTGAGGTATTTTCTGATTTTGCTAAGCTTCGTTATTAGTTAATGGAATGTCCGTCTGACGAGTTTCATATTCATCGGGGTCTTAAACAAGGTGATCCGTATAGCTTTTATTTTTTATTTTGTTATGAAGCTTTGCATGTATCCGTTCGTTAAAGCAGTTGATGAAGATGTGTTTAAAGGATTCAAGTTACAGGGGGTCTTTGGCATTTATCTCATTTATTTTATGGGATGACGCCTTTTTTATGGGTGAATGGTATGATAATAATTTGAGACGGTATTATCATATTCTTTTAAATGTTTCCATCTCGCGTCAGGATTACAGTTAATTTTCATAAGAGCCAAATTTTGGGTTTGTGGGGTGGGGGGACGCGCGGTCTAAGTTGAGGATATAGGCTTCTTCTTTTTAGTTGCACTATTATGGGGAAACAAGTTCCGTTATATTGGGGGTATGGTGGGGGGTGGGATGACTCGTCATAAGGCTTGGGATGATGTAATTTTAAAGCTGTCATCGGTTTTTTGTCTATATGGAAAGCGGAAAAAACCTCTCGATTGGTAGTGGTAGGCTTAATTTGTTAAAATCAGTTATCGGTGCATCTCCCTTTTTAACATGTCCTTTTTAAGGTTCCTAAAGCGTTTTGCTAGGTTGCTTTGGGTCAATTCGTAGTAACTTTCTTTAAAGGTGCCAGCATGTTGGAGAAAAAAAATTTCCTGGATTGCTTGGTGATAGTGTTAGCTCGAAGAGAAAGGGGAGGTCTTGGGTTTGAGTTATTTCGCTCTTAATCGGGGCTCCTCTGTAATGTGGGTTGGCGTTTCGTTTCGCAAGACGATTCTTTGTGGTTCGTTGTTATCAAGCGGTTCATGGGGATAAGATTGATTCTAATTCATGTTCGTAAGGTTTCCATATGGAGTTCGATTTTGAAAAGAAGTTCAAGTGATTAATTTATTGGGATTTGATTTCTTGTCGTATTGCTCTAACGTATTGGGGGATGGTCAATCTACTAGTTTTTGGAATGAGACTTGGAATGGGGGATATTCCACTTGTGTGAGTCTGTGTCCGCGTTCTTTGTTTGCCTTGATTCTGCTCCCAATATTTGTGTGGGGTAAGATGGCTTGCCCCCTGGATTCGTCTTTTTCGGATGATCTGTTAGAGATGGGGTCGAACAGCAAGAATTCACAGATTTAAGTTCGTTTTTGATTCTGTGGTTCTTTCAACGTCTAATTGAATCGGTTGGTATTTTCCTTTCTAGCAGTGGTTGAATTTAGTGTGAAAGATACTCGTCTATGCTATTGTGATTTGGTGCTTCCTCTAATTCTGAGCGACAAGGTGGGGTTAAGTTTAATTCCTATTAAGATTAAAGGTTTTTTTATGTGGGAGCTCGTCGAGGGTGTTTGCCTTACTAGGATACATCTTGGTCCAAAAAGGTGTTATTTTGGGAGGTCCACTTCTTGCGGTTTTGTTTTCGGTTTGAAGAGGATGTCCATCATTTGTTATTCGATGTTCCTCTATCATCAGGAGGTTTTGCATCGTGTTTGCCGTTGGTGGGAGTATCGATTTCCAGCTTTGGCGGGTTAGTTCTCAGAATGGGACGATGTAGGTTCTCTTTATTTGTCTTCCAGGTTCAGTTAAAGGTTTTTTATGGAAGGAGTCTTCTACGTTGTTTGGTGTTTATTTGGGATTTCGGAATAGTTCTCTTTTGATGCTTAATAAGCCGTCTAGAATCGATCCTTTTGGAGAATATTGTCTTTCCTCCTTTCTTTGGTTGTTAATAGTAGTTAGTAGAAAGTTCTCTAGGGATGATTGGCTTATAAACCCCGCATTTAATATCTTTGTAATTTCTTTTCTAGCTCCTTGCTAGTTTATAAAATGTTGCCGTTCAAAAAAATAAAAAAAATAAAAAAAATAAATAAAATAAAATAAAAATATCAAGTAAAGATAATATGGTAATTTAAATCAAAAAAACTTATCTATTTTTAGTAGTAGACAATTAATTTTGGACGTTTTAACTTTGACAACTATATTGAGACAGAGAGAGTATACTTTTATGCATTTTAAAATACGTTTACAAGAAATGTCGTTATTTAGATTCTTTTTACAACTAATAATCTAAAATGTTATTATTTGCAGAAACATGGATGCTTTATTTTTAGTAACGGGTTTTTAGTCTAGTAATATATGTATAACGGTGAATGTTATTTTACTAGAGGTTGTGGATTCAATCCTTGTATCGTACATCGTATTGTATTGTATATGATGTAGTGAAACTATATAAGTTTGTGGTTATCATTTTTGTTGAGGAATAGTTCTCTTTTTAATTGTTTTGAATACAAGCAAAAGAATCCGCGCGTTGCGGCGAGGCTAATTTTTTTCCGAATAAATTTTTTTGTACGTTTTGGAAAAAAAAAATTGGAGCTGATGCGTTGTGGCGGGGCTAATTTTTCCCGAATATTTTCTTTTTTTTACGCTTCGGGAAAAAAAAAATTGCGTTGCGGCGGGCTAATTTTTTCCCGAATATTTTCTTTTTTTTAGCACAATGCGAAATCATTTTTTTTGCCGATGAACAGTACTTTTTTGTTGGCGCACTGTTCATCAGTGAACAATATTAACCGATTTTGGGGCAGATTGTGGGCCACCTTTTAGCGCATAATTTGGGCTACTTCCATGGTAAATGTTACGTCATTTAATCGTGTAACTATGAAGGTTGACTGTCATTTTTAAAATGTTTTGCTCCGAAGTCACGCCTCCTCTTTTTGTCTATGGAGTTTACGTACTTTACTTTTTTATTTTTTCCTTTTTGTTGATTAAAGGATTTCCCAGTGGTTTGGTATGTGTTCATTTACACCAAAAATCGTTGAAGTACTATATAGTATAAGGGTGGAATAGTCTTGGTTATCTCGTCGAAATTGGGCGGGGACGTAGCTATCACCATGCCAAAAAAAGTCTCATAACTCTGTCCAAAAACAATTAGTCACTTATGATACCAAAGTTGCTACTAACCAAACAAAAGAAGTAAAATATCTACTTCCTATTACAATCTATGTCTATACTTTACTTTTTCTCATTCCTTAATATATTTGTTTATAGAAAAAAAAAATATAGGTAGACATCATCATTTACCAAAAGTAAAAGGATAAGATCCTCTAAAGTTCATTTGAACTTTAGAGACAAAGTTCTCTCAAAAAGGATAATATTTAAAAGAAAATGGGTTCCGCTGTAGTTACGAGATATGGTCTCGATATTATCTATATGAGAGAACTTTACCTTTAAAATTCAAATGAATTTTAGAGAATCTTTTTCCAAAGTAAAATTAGTACATTTGTAACTAATCAAATATCATCCTCACTTTTTAAACTTTTTTATATTGATTTAAATAATAAATTTAACAATCATTTTGAAGCATCCAAAACTAATAAAGTGAGTATAATATTAGCACATTTCTTTCCTTTATTAGAAGGGCTAATGACTTAAAAAGTCATCTAACTTGACACTTTTTGTCTTTTTGTGTAGCCATCTTTTTTCTTTCCCATTATGTCATCGAACTTTCAAAAGTTGATCATTGTATGTATTTTTGTGACCATTTTACCCTTTAAAAAACTTTTTCTAAATTTCGAAAGGGTTAAACATGTATTTTTACAGTCAGAATGGTCACAAAATATATACAATGATTGGACTTTTAAAAGATGTTCGATAAACATAAAGGGAAAAGAAAGAAAAAATATGGCTACACACAAAGACAAAAAATGTCAAGTTAGATGACTTTTTAAGTCATTAACCCTTATTAGAATAAGTACATAACCATTTCTAACTCTTTTTTTGTTTTAGTTTCTTCTCTAGTAAATTACCTAGGAGGGAGTAGCTATCCCCATGCCAAAAAAGTCTCTTATCTCAGTCCAAAACAAATGGACACTTACATACCAAAGTGCTACTAACCAAACAAAAGAAAGTAAAATAACTTACTTCCTTGAAATTAGGAAACATGCAATGTCTGTCAACCATACAGACGTACCTGCTATTGAAAAACGTTTAAAATTGTGAATGTGTACAAAGTAATAAGGACGAAACTCTCTTTTGTCTATTTAAAGTTTGGAAATTCATAAATGTAATTATAGCATAAGCAACAAAATTCACAAAAAAACCATGTAAAGGGTCTACTTTCTTATTATAGCACAAGGCTCTCGAAATTCAGAGACCAGGCTATGACTATATGTACCATCAGTTATGCATGTTTTAAACAAATTTCTTTCATGGTTTGTCTTTTTCTAAATATTATACTATTACTTAAATATATTTTTTATATTATAGACAATAAAGTGGACAGTAGGTCGACTATCTAGGCTAGCTCAGATAACCACTAAGGGTAACTTTGAGAATGTTGTTACCATATGCGAGAGGTCTCGGGTTCGAATCTCACCCGGGGCGAAAAAGGAGCGAGGTTTATCCCATAAGATGAAGGTTCGGAGTCTTGCATACTGCTCAATTAGATGTTACTGTGAGCTCGAATCACTAACAACTAACTTGCCGTTCTAAAAAAAGTGGACGGTTGGTCAATTAATTAAAGATGAAAATGCATCGAACAAATTATTAAATCACCATATTGCGTGTTTTTTTGTCTGCTTCTTGTAAAGTGTGTAATTAAATATGATCCTACAACCCTACATCATAACAAACTATTTAATCACCAG
>BQNB010033586.1:0-52212 GCA_026074375.1 Tanacetum coccineum
ATGGCATCCCACATTTCTTTTGCATCTGTCATCTTATGGAACTTAGCAAGATGATCTTCTGGTAGGGACATAAGCAAGGTGGTCCTTGCTTTTCTCTGGCTACAATCTCTTCAGCAGTTCTAGGAGACAAAACATTAATTTTTCCTGATGTATCTGTAGTGATTGATACAGGACCATTTCCACTTTGTATTACCTCCCAGATTGGATAATCTGTATGGGCCAAATAGTGCTCCATTTTCATAGCCCAGATGTCATATTCTCCCTTTTTGAGAATAGGCAGCTTGATGGTGAAAAGGTATGAGGAGTTTGTGGGTTGGTTTTGTGATGATTGGTGGTGGTTGGTGGTGGTGGTGGGAATTTCATCTTGTGTGGTGATGCAGACATGTTGAGGGTTATTGCTGGATTTGATTGTTCTTCTTTTCAGAGTTTCTCACAGGCTCTGATACCACTTGTGAGTCTCCCAAACGATAGATTCTCCTGCGCCTATTTAGGTTTGATAGCCAAGATGTATAAATATAACTGACTATCTATAGGAAACAACTGATTATGATTAACTATGTGTTAATGCGGATTCTTACACAAGTACGTAAGAAAAAAACAATGTTTACTAATACAACTTCTATTAACCTGCTTTGAAAAATTACGTTTACTAACTAGTTTAGATATTGATATTGTAGTGAGATTTCTTGATGTGTGTGTGTCTATGCTAAGAGAAATCCTGTTATAGACTAAGGATCAACTCGCACAAAGCGTACAAATTCGCTACAGATAACAAATATCTTTTCCTGAATATCTCAATACATATCTCAATAAACGGTACTAACTATTTTCTATACGGTAGCTATACTAATTCAGCAGTACTTACATTTTGTACTGTCGGTACTAACTATAACTAACAGTACTAACTATTTGTACTGTCGGTACTAACTTACTAAAACATAAATCCTAACACTTTTAGATCACCTTGGTGTTAAGAAAGGTAACCAGTTTATATTTTTCTCTTGGAAGGAATTAATCTTGGGTGAGTTTCTGTTGGACTATGAGCATTGCAATGTAGTAATTAATTTAGGCCAAATATGTTGCAGATGTATCTGACAAGGTGGTAGAAAGCTTATGCGGACAAAGGAAAAATTAACTTTTGTTACGGAAATTAGAATGTTCTAGTTTTGTGCGTTTGAAATTTAGAACAATAGTGACAGTTATGGTATTCATTATTTAACCATCTTCCACTTGCAACGCTTATTTAGAAGAAAATTCTTTGTATGAACGATGGTAAAGGAAGATCAATAATATGTAATCCTAATGCATGTGTTTTAGATTAAGTATGAAATATATTTGAACAATAAATATATTCTAGTGCATCCGTTTGTATTTTAGTGCATCCGTTTGATGAACTTTAGTGCATCGGTTTGTATCATATCAGGGCATCTGTTTAATTTTTTGGACTAAGTTGAGTTTTGTAGCCTAATCTTTGTATGAAATCATATTACTTTTTTTACTTCTTTTGCCTAAGAGCTCTAATCTGATCATTGTTGCAAGTTGTTACTTTCTGATCCACATATGGAGGGTTTTTTAACATGTATAATCCTACCCTTAGAGCTTATTTTTTTAGCTTCGTAGCTTTTTTGACATGGGTCATTAGTGTCAAATTGGATTGATCCACATGGGTAATTTAAACAGTTAACTCATTCAATATTTCAATAATGATATAAGTATTCAACAACTGTTGTAATCACAATTTTTTTGTTCCTCTTGAGTACTCATGATGTATGATAAGTAACTAGAGGCGTATGAGCTTTGTTCTACATAATATAATTGGTTGCTATAATAGCTAGAAAAGTAAGCCCATGTTCTCAACTGCTAGTCTTCATTTCTGGAAAAATTTTGATAAACGTCCATCTTTTTTGGCAAATCATTTTTCCCCAGTCAGTGTAGACAATCCTCTGGTAATCACTTGCATTTTCTCTGCCAATAATTTCAGTTGCATCTGAAAAAAATAATCAACATCATCAAACTTAACGAAAATCCAACATAGCTCTCTTAAAAAACTTCTTAAAACTCCAAATAGCTTACCTTTGACGCTGGTTCCAAACTTTTAAGATCCTTGGAAAAATTTGAGGTATTTTTTAGTGCATCCGTTTGAGGTAATTTAGTGCATCCGTTTGTACCTTGGGTCTTATAATCAATGACTTCAGGCAATTTGTCAGCAAGAATCTATTGGCATCAAACCGCGACTATCATAAAAAAAAGGCGAAAGCAAGAAATCATATGTTGTTCCATATATCAAAGTGATACGTTGATGACCTAGGACAATAATATAGATGAAATCAAAAGAAATGAGTACCTTTCAAAGATAATGCATAAGAGTCATTCTACTATTCCTTAGACGAGTATCTGTGAGTTTTAGAAGGGTTTCCAGCCTGAATCCAACGACACCACCTAAAACAAAACCAAAATCATTTTTTGGTAAGGTAAAAAAACTCGAAAACTTTTAATATTAACAACCAAACTAATCACATAATAACAAAATTTACCCTTGTTAGTTCCTTTTTGGTTTAATGCATTTACTAAACAAAAAGAAGTGTTTGCATGATTATCTTCAATTTAGCCGAACTCTTGATGTGATAGAACCGCCAACACCCGTGAGATATAAAGTTTCAACTGAATAATTTTAACAGTGACTAATTGATGATAACTTGCATGATATACAACAGATTGAAAAATGTTTAGGCACTATCGAAGATCAAAAACCTAAATTAAAACAAACTTGAGCACTGTATTACAATATAAAACTATAAACAACAGCTAAGGTGCATGTAGCAATATCTTCTAACGAGTGATTTGATCCGTAACATATAAAAGAAGGCTATGAGCTTATTTTCTGCACGTGGAACATTCACTAGCTCTACAAAGAATTGTTGCAAGAAGCCATGAAACCAACTTTCATTGTCTGAGCTCGTTGTCATAATAAACAAACATATGTGTAATAGCACATGTTTTGCTGACGTGGTGATACATACAGTAGCAACAAACATGAAGTTGATACAATTGTCTTATCGAATGTTTTTATACAAATCTAAAATATGCTTGCCTAAATTAATTAGGGCATCACAATGTAACTAAAACCTATTCACAAAAAGTAGGGCATCACAGTGTAAAACCACGGCATCGCAGTTATAAAAACCCATTCAGACATTTTATCAAACACTTGGTGTGCAGTTTTTTAAATCATATTTTACAACTCTTTTTTTCTCAAATTTGATTCAAATAACTAAACTATACAATGCATCAAATCATAAAACTCTTAAAAATCAATACATCTATGAACAAACACGATGATTACCTAATAAAAATTCAAAAAACAAAACCCTAACTCATAAAAAACAACATCAGCTTTATATTTGATCTTATACATACTCTAGCCAACACGTATATCAACTTTATATTTGATCTTATGTAACGAAACTAAAAAAAATCGAAATATGTAAATAAACTTACTTTGTTCATCGATCTAAGAAATTATAACGATATGATATCGTGAATCTGAATCTGGGAAATTATAACGAGATGATTTCATCAATTTGTGTCATCGTGAATCAAAGTTATAAAAAGATCGAGTGTGGAACGAGATGATTTCATTTGATGTGAGAAATTGTGACGAGATCAGTTTATGTTGTATTGAGAGAGAAAAAAACAACGATCGTGTAATGATAGAAAAAAGAAATGAAAAAATTTAGGCATTATATATGATTTTTGAAAATGTTACAAAATAAACCTTGGAAAATTTAATAAGTTTTAATCAGGTCCCTGTAGTTTGGTGTGAAAAAAAGAAGGGAATGAGGCTTGATCCAACGGTTGTGAAGTGGTTTTCTAGGTTTTCTATCGAGATCAAGTTTTCTCATGATCCCATCTTTATTTGTATATATATATATTAGCATTTTTTTTACCTGGCCGATGGGCCGACATTGAGACAAAACCCATAATTACAGATAAGTTAAAGTTGGAACATCGTGCCTGCATGGCCTGGGAAAACGTGATCGTACACGTGTCACCACACTTTCCTGTGGATGGTTGCGATTGAGCCATGTCATTTCTGAACACGAAACCACCCCCCCCCCCCCCCCTCCCCCCAGCACACCCCCCCCACTCCCCCACCTCCCTCCCCCCCCCCCCCCCCCCCCCCCCCCCCCCCCCCCCCCCCCCCCACCCACTCTACCCCACTTCTCTTCCTATAAATAGTCGGCTCTCACTTCATTTTTACTCTTCTGTGTTTCCCCCCCCCCCCCCCCCCCCCCCCCCCCCCCCCCCACTGTTTATTTTTTACTCTTTCTTCCGAAAGATTCCTCAAGACCTTCAGCTTTAGTAATTTTAGGTACATATCCGCCCTTTGCTTATCTTTTCTTAGTGTTGTCCATCCTTCCGGTATCTGATTGTGTTGTCGTGTAGGGTTTATTTTAGAGTATTCAAGTTTTAAATTTATATTTTGCCGACTTTACCTAAAACAACACTTTAACGGGCAGTGTACCAGACCAGATGAAGTTTCGTGGTAAGTAGGGTGTCGATCACTAAGAACGAGAACTAATCTTTTATTTTATTAATATTTTGGTTAACTAAACTAAGTTAATTTAAACTATGTTAATTCTATTCTATGTTAAACCTATGCTAAACCTATGTTAATCCTAATTCTAACAGATAAAGGGGGTTTTCAGCCTAAGAGACTGGTACAGGTTTTGTGGTAACTTAGATCAATTTAAAACACAATAACACACGCAAGCAAACAGACAGAAGATAGAAGAGCGGTCTAGCCAAATATAAGAAAACTGTATTAACCATGATTAATTCAATTAAAACGTTGGTTTGTTTATTTAGTGCAATGAGTGCTTATCTCGAGGTGGCATATCATTCCAAGATTTAGTCGGGACTTCTTCCTAAAACCTAGACACGTAGAATTCTATCACAATTAAACCCATCCGCATAAAGCATCATATTTGCTGATTATAATCTATCTTAGGAGAATAATAATGGTGATCTTATTAAACCCCAGCTCATAGAGACTTTACTCACTTACTGTTTAATGGAAATTTATATTCTAGTAGTCCACTGTCCAAGTCTTTACCAAAAAAATCAGTACGTTATTTGTTGATCCTAGGTCACTTGCTAGTCCAACTTGTTCACATATCTCAAAGGTAAAGATAGGGCATTAATTGTGATCCTATTGATCTAGATATATAAATCAATATATGGAGAGCCATCCTGGCATCTAGCTAACTTGGTCGGTATCACTAGATCCAGTTGAAGTGGCAGTATCTATCACTTTATACAAAACTTTACATCGTTGACTTATAAAAATCTATCAACGAATAATCAATCCTTCAAATAATACCATCGGTTTAAGGTTTAACGAACCGACTATCTTCAGATTTTCCTCCTTCTTTTTTGTTGCAGTTTTCTAATTTTTTTTTATTTTTTTCATTACTATACTACGAATCTCGATGTAATCTCACCATCTTCACGATCATAATAACTCCGGATAATTTTTTCAACAATTCTTCATTCTTCGGACATACCAATAATTGTGATGGTAGTAAAGATACATGAGTTTTGACTAATTTTTACATTCCCATTTGCAATGTGAAAATTTATTCCCAACCATACCAGAGATAGAAAATGACACAAGACACGAGAAATACATACTTTACACTTTAAGAAACTAGCAACTGATAAATGGACTTAACCTAACAGGGTAGGCTAAGGTGTAAAGGTGTAACGAAACAAATAGTTGGTGTTATCCTAAAGGATTAGCTCTACAGGTTTTTCTAGGGGTATCTTACTTTTAAAATGAGAGTAAACAAATGGTTTATACAGGGGTTAACTAACCAGAGTAGTTATTTAATAAAACAACATATAAAGGCTTTTTGGGTGTAATCCTAGAAATTTACCAATTTAAACAAGTTACTCCATCTAAATCCATAGTACTCATTATTGTGGTCTCGAATAGATATACCAAGCCAAGTTCTAAAGTCTACAACATCACCGACACTCATATTTTTGTGGGATTTGGGTAAACATTTGAAAACCGATAAGGCTGAATCCTCACAATATCTAATAAAGGTTATTGTGTGAAGGTTATATTACTAGTAATCTCACAAAAGTGTGCTTAAAAAAAATTAAATTTGAGCATAATTTAAGCATTTTAATGTGAAAAATATGACAAGTAACATTCTAATTTCCATCCACCCACTTAGATTATACAACGTCCTTGTTGTATAGATAAAACATTAAAAACGAGAAATTAAAAGAACTAGAACGAGAAACTCCTCTGATGTTTTGCTCGGTAGATTCTCCAAGTTAAGATTATGAGCAAGAATATGTGTTATAAATGCGTCTGGATACCAGCATGACTACAAGACACATATGATTCCAGATGTTTGATACTTCACCAACATTGTCGACTTCTTTTCCAGCAAGGTCCTGTGCAAAATATAGGAAAACCATGCAAAATCCTATTTCGGGTATCCTACGGTTAATAAAAAAATAAACTCTACAGGCAGTCAATACGCCGTATCCAAAAACCAGGATACACCATATAGAAAGACCTGTAAAAAGTATCAATATGAGTCAGTCTGCCAAATATGTTGTATCTTGTGAATGTATACGACGTATAGACAGATCTGACAATAAAGTTTCAAATGCAGAAAAATAAAGGACCGATAACGTCCAGACATTCAATACATCGTATGTTATGGAGCAGATTCGCCGTATTCATGTCTGGGAAGACAGACTCGATAAAAATAAATAAAAACTGTCCGGGTTGTCTCTCGGGAAGCACTTTTCTTTCAGCTAGTCTTTAAGTTAGACTTTTTCTTCAGCTTCCTTCACCATTCCATCTCATGCACGCTTATGTGCCCGCGTGTGAGCCATTCTTCCATCTTCGCATCTCAGATATATTCGGGCCCTAAGTTCAAGACCCCCTTGTAGAAACTTTTAAGCTTTTGGTATGTATATGAGATTTCATTCAGCTTATCATGCACACTCACCTTTAGTAATGGCCTGATCTTGTTGCATTGGGTATTGGATAGATGTTTAAACCTTGGATGTGATCACGCCATTTGGTAAGTCACGTTATCGTTACCATTGTGGATAGTGATTAACCCGTCAAACCTTCTTGCTTCCATACATGAAGCCTTGCAGAATGGTTCTCCAAAAATGACATCTCCCATGTCTTGATCTCGGTAGCCATCCATATTTTCCACTACTTCAAAATAAGTTACAACAAAAAAATTTCTGACAAATATAGGTACATTCATAAAAGCTCCAACTACGTTATTTCTTTTGTATTCAACTTTGTCCTTCATTATAGAATTGTAGAACTTTTTAGACATCACATTAACGAACAAAAATGGGAAAAAAAATTAGCATTTACATGTTCAAAACCTATCATGCACGAAAATCTTAAGTTGTAGGCACAATCAATATGGATCTTCAGGTCAAAGTCACAAAAACTAGGGTATTCATCAAAATTTTAATTATTCCTAGTCTTGATTATGTAAATCATAGGCTTATTAATTACCTCACCTTCCTCAATGGTGGGCATCAAATCATCAACTTGATCTCTCCTAAGTTCTAATGGCACATTTAGATCATTTAATTCGACGTAATCTCCACATAAAGGGTCTAATGATCTATTAAACACCAAAGTCTCTCCCATTAGCCTAGCTTCTAAATCAAGTTTCATACATTCTCTCAAACTTAACATATAGACCCTCTTAATCAAACTAATAGCAAGTTTTACACTTTTAAAAATAATTTTCTCATCCCCTACCCTCAAAGTAATCTTTCTTTAGAACACATCAATCTTAGCGTGGGCAGTAGATAAAAATGGTCTTCCAAGGATCAAGGGCACTTTGACATCCTCAGGCATATCTAGTATTATGAAGTCTATGGGGAAAATAAACTTACATATCCCTACTAGTACATTCTCAGCTATTCTCTTTGGGCGTTTCACTGTTCTGTCTGCTAATTCAACTGTTAACTTAGTGTGAGTTAATTCACCTAAACCTAGATTGAGGTAGGTCGGAAGAGGCATTACACTCACGCTAGCTCCTAAGTCAGCGAGGGCATTTTCAAAGCAAACATTATTAATATAGCAAGGTAAAGTGAAACTTCCTGGGTCTTTCTCCTTTAGAGGTAGGGAGTCGTCGACATGTGTAGCTCCATAAGAGTAGGCGTCCAAGCATTGTAGTCCATACGATCCCTTCTTGTCATCACAGTAATAATCATTTAAACGACTTGGAAATGGAATAGTCATTCGGTCTTGACTCGAACATCAGCTTACTATTCTGTTGGGCCGATACGGCGTATTGGGATGATCCGATACGACGTATCGGTGTCATATCAGCTTCAACAGTAGTCGAGTATCGATTGAAGATGATCCTTTGAGTTATGTTCAGTAGAGCTAGGTAGATTCCCAAATTCTCCTTCCTGTAGTACCTTTCTCATTTGTCGGATTTGAATCTCTAAAGTTTTAATCGAAGCGCCTTGGTTTTTGATAGCAACGTTATTGGAAGCTCGAATTTCCTAGATAAAGTTGGAGTTTTCTTCATGTCTCTTTGCTGATTCACTCATAAACTTGCTCAGTGATTCATCCATTGATTGTCTTCGTTCTTGATACGAAGGGTTTGCATTATTTCTTTGGTAGAATCCTAGAGCTGCTGCTTTATATTGCCCTCCTTGTTGGAAGGGTGCACCAAACTGAGTATAATAAGCTTCTTCAAGGGTTTTACCTTCTTATTTGAGTAGACAGTCTTTGGTGTAGTGGGGTCCTTTACATTGCTCACATCCCACTTGAGCAACATAAACCTTTTCATTCACCTTCTTGATTTCTCTTCCAAGATTATTGAGTTTTGCTTGAATTGCAGCCAATCCAAAAGAAGTTTTAGTACTTCTTGTCCTAGATGTTCTATTGTGTCATTTTTGAGAATATTCTGCCATCTCTTGTATGGCTACTTTTGCATCGGTAGCTGTCTTTGTTGGTATGGCACCTTTTGAATCAAGAATTTGTCTAGTTGGAACATCCAATCCCATGTAAAACAAGATCACCTCCTGCATCTTCGTTAAGTAATGTTGAGGGTACTTCATCAAGAGTTCTTTAAATCTCTCATATGCTTGGTAAAGGGTTTCATCAGGTTATTGCTGAAAGTTGTTGATCTCCTCCATTTTCTTTGCAGTTCGAGTAGGTGGGCAATACTTGCTTAGAATTTTTTTCTTTAGATCTTCCCAAGTTTTAATTGAACAAGATGGTCTGTTTCTTAGCCAACGCCTCGCAGCTCCAGTTAGGGACATAGGGAAGACTCAAAGCATTACTTGATCTTGAGTAATATTAGGAACATAGAATAAGTCAACAATCTCTAGAACTTTCTCGGTATGTTCGTTCGCATCTCCATGATCCGAACCGCTGAAGGTGTTGTCTCGTAGTTCGTTAAGAAAATAGCCTTTTAGTTCAAAGTGATCTTTGTCATCATTCTTAGGCCTAGCAATGCCCGATCCATAGTCAGCTCGGGTTTTGCTCATGTATTGTTCCATAGTTTTCGCCATTGTTTCTGCAACCTCTTCCTTGGAATTTTCTTCTAGATCAGAAAATTGATTGTAATCAGGCGATCTTGATTCGTCAAGATTTAGTGTCTTGAAAATCTTCCTAGATGATCAAAATTCTCGTTCCGGTTCCTTAAAGGGTGTTAATAGTTCATTTGTTGAACTCCTTGTCATGCATTATCTGAAACAGAGGATAAATAAGCAGTAGGATAGGCTCAAAAGAAAGAAAACATAGAAATATAGAAATCGAATGTGAAAAATCAGCTTCTGTTACTGTATCAGACGATCGATACGATGTATTCAATTGATCTGAATAAGCCATATCAATCTATTGAATGGATACGTTGTATTGGATAAGAAAGTTAGATATGCGGTATTCAATTAAAGTGGATACGCCGTTTCAGGTTATCGACAAGAACAGTGTATAGAAAACAATTAAAACAAATAGAACAAACAAATATACAAGCAAATACACAAATATACAAAATTTTACAAAATTTTACACTAATCTAAATTACACTAATTAATCTAAATTACACTAATCCTAAGGGTTAAATTAATCTAATGTTAAAAACCGAAATATTAAATAAAAGTCAAGATTAAAATTTCACTTCCCGGCAGCGGCGCCAAAAACTTGATTGTGTTGTCGTATAGGGTTTATTCTAGATTATTCAAGTTTTAAATTTATATTTTACCGACTTTACCTAAAACAACAATTTAACGGGCAGTGCCCGATCAGATAGAGTTTCGTGGTAAGTAGGGTGTCGATCACTAAGAGCGAGAACTAATCTTTTATTTTATTAATATTTTGGTTAACTAAACTAAGTTAATTTAAACTACGTTAATTCTATTCTATGTTAAACCTATGAAAAGCCTATTTTAATCCTATTCTAACGGACAAAGGAGGTTTTCAGCCTGAGAGACTGACACAAGTTTTATGGTAACTTAGATCAATTTAAAACACAATAATACACGCAAGCAAACAAACAGAAGATATAAGAGCGGTCTCGCCAAATATAAGAAAACTGTCACACCCCCAAACGGGGCCTAGACGGAATACGTGTCTGAGGGCGTGACGTCATAACAATCCGATCACAAAGCAATAAAGAACGACCACTAATCATGGACGTTTGAAAAATTTTACTCGTTGCATAAAATAAAATAAATTTAAGTTTTACAACCCATAATAATTAAGTTAAAAGTAGCGGAAGCATAACAAAGTTTTGATAATGACAACGAGTAAATAATAGATAAATCTTGAAATTGGCGAAGTCACATAGCACATAGACTCCACATAGCATCAAGAATCAATCCAAGCTAAGCACCTCAGAAAACATGTTTAAAACGTCAACATAATGTTGGTGAATTCATAGGTTTAAGTTAATACAAGAGTGGACCACAAGATTTCAAAACGTATGTGACTACTATAACGAATACAACATCACATAAAAAGTATTTACTGTTGCACTAAGCTCATGACACTAAAGCTAATTAATCAACAGGGCATGCTACATCCTGTCGCATAGTATTCCTGCCCTAAACCGGTGTCCCAAACCAAAGACCACCATAATGTACAATCGACATGACCAAATAATCCTTTGTACTTCGTTATATGTGAACCAAAGTGGATAGGGATTAATTAGTCCCCTATAGATCTATCTATTCAATTCGCGCTCCCTCAACCGTCCTCCGGGTCGAGGAAACTAACATTCATGATAATTAGGGCGTAGTAGGTTTGTACGCACTATGGCAACACATATACCAGTAAAACCCCTAGTAAAGAACTTGTGTCCAATTTAAAAGCAAACAATGTTTCTCACCCCATAGTATAAAGCGTTTGTAAATCAGTAAAAAATGGGGCTATGAACTCACCTTAGCAAGGGTAAGCGATAACCACAACAAATGATGAAGATAATAGGAGTCTAGCCGCGTACCTAGAGGTAAAATATGGGTATGACATACATTATGCAAAGAAACAAGTAAAGCATCCATGTTCATCATTTAAAGCATCCAAGTGTGTTTGCTTTTTGGTAACAAAAGACTTTGAAACTTTACCACGTCTTAGTTAAATTTTGGCAATTTCAAAGAGTTACTATTTTTAGAAACTTTCCCTTTTAGGAAACTTTTTAGTTTCAAAACGTTAATAGCGTCCCCTATTTTCTTAAGTTTTCATATTTTACAAAATCAGCTGAAACATTTCTAAACCACTCTAATCCTTTATGTTTAAACGCCTAAATGTCCAATTCGTACCACTTTGTAATAATCCTACTTGTTTTTAAGGACGTCATCTCAAATAACCTTTCATTTACATTTTTAGATGTTCGTAACTAAATACCTTAACATTTATATGTTTCGCTTGCATTTTAAAACATCTAAAATCTCTAAAAGTGCCCGAAACCCCCTTTTACTATTCCAATCACAGCATTAATTTGAGTATCTCTTAAAAAATCCTATTTTTTTTTTTTCCGATTTTGGTAATAATGTCTGTCGTTTTTGACTTTTAGGCAAGCTTTATTTCCAACATTAAAGTAAAATCTCATTTCCGGACAAACTTTTCGTGTTTATACTCAAAAAGCCGATTCAGACCCTAAGGGTTCCAATCGCCCTTTTTAGGCGTTATCTGTCATTAAAATTTTCCATTTTCGCAAGAAAAATGTTTTCGAGTATCATTTGCCATAACTGCCAGTTTTATGTCCGATTTTTAAAGTGTGATATATGAAAAATTTATCTATTCGAAATAAGCTCTTCAAAAACTACTTTTACGCCTAATGAAAAACAGTTTTTTAAGGTCATTCATAAAACCCAAAACAAAGTCGGGACAAGCAAGTTGTTGTTCTACAAGAATACCTCAAAAAATCAACCCAACCTCGCATATTAGTGCCTATCTAGCCCTAAATATTTATTTACCAACACCACCCAACAAAACTAAACCTAAAAAACCACCCTAATATCTATTGTTCAACTCATCATACAACTCCTCAATACTCCCCAACCAAAGAACATAATATAAAACATAAACATAAAGTGGTAACAATGTTTACTTCCATTTTATAAAAGATGACAAAGTATTAACTTATTTCTTTTGTAAAAATTAACACAAACACATGGATCTTTATGAACAAACATAGATCTATAGAAATAATAGATGAAACCAAGTAAGGATCATGTAAAACTTACAAATCAAGAAGAGCAAGTAGCAAGAACACTAGATCTATACCCACAAACTATAGATCTATAAAAACCCCAAATAATCTTGAAAACCCTAATTTTATAATTCTTGAAATCTTTGAAAAACAACCAACCAACACTTGGATCTACCTTAGATAACCTTAGAAGTGAACTTAGAATAGTTGGATCTTGCTAGAAATCAAAAGTTATGGAAGTTGACTGTGGTGGTGATTAGAGTGTCGAGAGCAAGGGGAGGAGAGGGAGAGAGATATGTGAAAATTTTGTGGCTAGTGGAATGAGTTATAACCCTAAGTTGAGATAAGTGTTAGTATTTATAGCACAAGACTAGGATTTGATAGGTTAGATGGTGACAAGGCACGAAGGGGACCTATCAATCAAACACACCAAAGGGTGTGTTCACACCGGGCGTTTCGGGCTGAGAACAAGCACGAGGGGGAGTTGAGCCAAAGTGAACATGGATTTGGATGTAGATCTGTGGCAGGGCACGATATGTATAGTAACCTATTTTCTAGTGTGATTATAGGGAAGGCTAAGGAGACTATAGAGTGAAAGGTGTAAGTCGTATCGCATAGTGTTGATATATCAACTATGAGAATATCTGTACAATGTCGATTTGACTCTAAGAAATTCTCTATGAATCGTCGACATAACTCAATAGGTAAGCATAGGAGCACATTCATGGATTTCAAAGAAAGAATACTTGTGATATATAATTTAAGTTTAAAGGATCATGAACAACTTTTTGTTTGTGGGTTTAAGCGTACTTTTTCTGGCCTTAGGTGATGAGAGATGAGAGTGGAATTCTAAATTTAAGTCTTAGGGTATAATATAATCATAACTTAGTTTACATGAAAGATTTAGAGTTTTCGGGGTCCGTTTGTCAAAAACGCGAAAAAACGAAATTTTAAAGAATAAAACCCTAAAATTAATATCGGAAGTGATTAAAAAAACACGAAACACTCAGAGAACACATATAACACATATAATGCCTTAATAAAATTTTTAACCGAGTGCCGGAACGCGTCCGATGACGTTTCTCAAGTTTTTTTTTTATAGTACGCAGTATAGTTCCTTCCTCGGTAAACTATCAGATTTTAACGTAACGTATAAAATTTAAAGTAGATGACCGGAGTGGGTCAGAATACTAACCGGGAATTTACGGGGTGTGACACATTAGTCCCTAAGTAGCAAAGGACTAACGGTGTAATTTGTTTAGGGCTTTTTGTGAAAATGATTTTTAACATTACGAGATTAATTAGGTGATTTGAAGGCTTTGGCATTTTGTAGTTGACCCAGGTTGACTTGTTGACCTTTTAGCTAGAAACTCCTGGCTCTTGTATACTCTTTTTGTCTTGTGTTAGTTTTTGCTCGATTTTGACTGTTTTCTTGTGATATTTGCAATATCCGCACCTACACATCACAAAAGACAAAATACAAATATACAAGCATATTTTTGCGTTATTTGATCATTTTTGGGTCATTTTTGATATAAAACGGATATGTGATTTCTCACATATCAATCAGCTTAATGCTTACTTGGGACAACATGAATTTCATGCAAATGAGGTTCATTTAATGCATGAACGCAACTCAGATCCGCTTGCTTTGGTTGCAACCCATCAGATGACCCAGTCTCGTTATCAAACTCATCAAAACTCTTCCAAAACACTCAATTTCAACCACAAGTTTCACCATATCAGTCTCCACAGTATGGATCACCTTATCAGTCTCAACAATACTCAACTCATCAATCATCAACACCTCTTTCAATAAATTTACCATCCAATGATTATCAATCATTAGTTCATCATGACGTTTATTCTCCATCATTATCCATCCCTTAATTGGACTATGCTCCCACATTTAACCAACAACCTGAATTTTCCTAACCAGACTCGGGTCTAATTGTTCTAGTGTTCCAAAAAAGTGATGATCCCATTGATGCCATCAATCACATGATGTCTTTCTTGACTGCTGTTGTCACTTCCCGCTACCCCACTACTAATAATCAGCTGAGGAATTTGTCAAACCCTATGCAACAAGCTACCATTAATAATGAAAGAGTGACCGTACAACTAATTCAGGGGGGACAAACGTCTTTAGCTGCGAGTACTACAAGGACATACACTCCAGGAGTAAGTGGAAGCAATTCTGGAAAACAAAGGACTGTTATCTGTTACAACTGCAAAAGGGAAGGCCACATGTCCAAACAGTGCACTAAACCTAAGAGGAAACAGGATGATTCTTGGTTTAAAGATAAAGTGTTGTTGGTACAACCTCAAGCAAGTGGTCAAATTCTACATGAGGAGGAACTTGCATTTTTAGCAAATCTAAGAATTCCAAAAGGTCAAGCCACACAGATTGTCATTACACACAATGCTGCTTATCAAGCTGATGATTTGGATGCTTATGACTCTGATTGTGATGAACTCAACACTGCCAAAGTTGCTCTCATGGTGAATTTATCTCATTATGGTTCAGATGCTTTTGCTGAGGTACACAATTATGATAATATGAATAATAATATGATTAATCAAGTTGTGCAGGCGATGCCGTCTTCTGAATAGTCAAATGTTGTGAACCACTCAGAGACTGAAATAACCAGTGATAGCAAATCATCCTTAGATCTTGAATATGTGATTGAATCACGAACAGTCATCTATTCAAAAAAAAAAAAATTCTAACTCATCTGCACAATAAGATGCACTAATATTATATGTGATTGAACAACTAAAAATCCAAGTAGTTAATTGTACCAAGATAAATCTGGATAATAAAAGTATCAATAATACTTTAACTGCTGAGCTTGAAAGATATAAGGAACAAGTTAAATTGTTAAAAGCAGGACAGAATGTTGATTTAAGGAGTAATAATAATGTTTCAGATTCAAGTGCACAGTCTGTAGAGATTGATCATCTTAAACAAACTCTTTTTGAAAATTTAAAAGAAAAAGAATCTTTAATACAAACAGTTACTCTTTTGAAAAATGATTTTAAGAAAGAAGAATTTAGGAACATAGATAGAGAGAATGTGTTAGAAAACAAAGTTAATACTACACTAGTCGATTATGTTGTCCTTAATCAACTTTCTCAAGTGTTCCACAAACTGAATTATCTGCTAAACAAGCCTTTTGGTCTAAGAATTCTGTGAATTCTCCAGAACCCACTCTTTCTAGTAGACCCACTAAAGTTGAGGTTCCAAAAGAACTTCCTAAAGTCAGCATGGTTAATATGAGTTTGAAGAAATTTAAATACCATCTTGCTGGTTTTGACATAGTTGTCAAAGAAAGAACCACACCCACAGCCATCACTGAGGGCTCGTGGGGGTTCGAACATTAAAAAGCTTGTTTTAGGGATGAAATAATTCCATTTGTAAAAGCTCTAAAGGACTTATTTAATACATTCAATCAATATTTGATTGATGAACTTTCTAAAGTCCAAAATGTCTTCCATCAAATAGAACAGGCTATGGAACAACATCGTTTAGAATAAAAAACATTTGAAGTTAAAATGAATCAAGTTTTGAACGAAAACGAACGACTTTTGGAACAAGTTATTAGCAAAGATATCGTGAACACTATTGTGAATTATTCTATGAATATTACTTCTGTGAATGTGCATGAATGTGAAAAGTGTCTCAAACTTGAGACTGGGCTTCTCAACAAGAAGGATTTCATTGAAAAAGAGATTTACGATAAACTGTTCAAAAGTTTTACCACTCTTGAAAAACATTGCATCTCTTTAGAAGTTGATTCTCAACATAATCAGGAAATTTTTCAAAGGGACAATTCTGTTTCAAATCAAAAGTGGTTCCAAGTTTTGATTCAATTGTTTGAATAAAGGAATTGAAAGCTCAGTCCAAGAGAAAGACACGTCATAAAGAAGTTGAAAGATAGAATTAAATCTCTAAGTGGAAAAAATGAATGTAGGATAAGTTTAAAAAGGACTTAGAGAAAGATTGAAACAATTAATATTGAATTGGATCATAGGGTGTCAAAGCTTATTGCTGAGAAGGAGCATTTGAAATAGACCTATAAGCAACTTTATGACTCGATTAAACCAGCATGTATTCAATCAAAAGAATAATGTGATGATTTAATTAATCAAGTCAATCTAAAGTCTGTAGAAATCTCTGATTTAAAAGCTAGTCTTCAGGAACTTTTTTTGGATATTACAGCTCTCAAGGATGACTTAAGGAAACTTAAAGGAAAAGCTCTAGTTGATAATGCTGTTACGAAACACACTATTGACCCAGAGATGCTTCAGATTGATGTGGAACCAATAACCCCTAAATTGTTGAATAAAAAGACAGCCTACTCTGCCTATATTAAGCACACTCAAGAAGAAGCTACAGTTCTTAGAGATCTAGCTGAACATTGGAGATAAAGTTCAAAAATATCCACTAAGATCATTCCTAGAAACCCCACCTATTAAGTATGCTAAACTAATTCAGGAGTTGCCTACACACATCAGTAAAACCTGCCCGAGTGTCAACAATACTAATGGAAAATTAGTGGCTGTGACCCCAAAGAACAAGGACAAAAGAGTTAGATTCACTGAGCCCGTCACATCCTCGGGAAACAAAAATCAAAAAATAGCCTCTACATCAAACCTCATTTTCTAACAAACCTATGTTTTGTCTTCTACAGGATTAAAACTGTCTACTAGTGCTTAGTGGATCACAGCCTTTCAGAAATACAAAAAATATAAGATCGGCAAACACCAAGTAGATACTCAAAAGAATAAAGTAGAACTCCACCCTAGAAGTTGAATCTAGTTTGAAAAAAATAAAACTGTGGTTTTAAACGTAAAGGAACTTGCGCCTATGGCAGCATTCCAAGCTAATTGAATTCTAAACTTAAATGTGTTAAGTGTAATGGTTGCATGCTTTCTGATAATCATGATTTATGTATTCTTGATTTTATCAATATTATGAATGCTCGTTAATAGAATCTAAACCAGTTAAGCAAAGTTCAAAAGAAAAGTATGAACCAACAAGAAAGTTGTTTACAAATATTGGATACATCTGGAGACCTACTGGTCGGACCTTCACTATAGTAGGAAATGCGTGCCCTTTAACTAGGATTACCACAACTACTGAAGTACCCCTTAGGAAACTAACTGATCTAGAAAATGAAACACCTAAAGACCTTTGTAACAATTGATTTACAAAGAAACCTAGAAAATCTAAAACTAATGTGCCTGTTAGCAAATCTAAGGTTCTTAAATCTGTATCTGCTAACAAAAAGGAACCCAATCAATCTTGGGGATCCATAGTTTCTGATGTTCCATCTTCCTCTCTTGATGAATGCATGTCGTCTAAATTGTTCTCTGGTATTTGAACTTCGGCTGCTCCAAGCACATGACCGGAGATCGCTCTCAGCTCACCAATTTTGTCAATAAATTTTTGGGTACAGTCAAATTCAAAAATGTTCACGTGGCAAAGATATTGGGATATGATGATTATCAAATTGGAAATGTTACAATATCAAGGGTTTACTATGTGGAAGGATTTGGACACAACTTATTCTCCGTTGGGCAATTTTGTGATTCGAACCTTGAAGTTGCTTTTCGTCAACACACCTGCTTCATTCAAAATTTAGAAGGTATTGATCTATTAACTGGATCTCAAGGCAACAATCTGTATACTCTGTCTCTTGGAGATATGATGACGTCCTCTCCTATATGTCTCTTGTCAAAAGCCTCAAAGACTAAGTCTTGGCTATGGCACCGACGTCTGTCTCATCTAAACTTTGGTGCAATCAACTATTTAGCTAGACACGGTCTTGTTCGAGGTCTCCCTAAGCTAAAATTTAAAAAGGACCATCTGTGTTTTACTTGTGCAATAGGGAAAAGCAAGAAGAAACCTCACAAACCTAAATCTGAAGACACCAACCAAGAAAAACTCTATCTTTTACACATGGATCTTTGTGGACCAATGCGTGTCGCAAGTGTTAATGGAAAGAAGTACATCCTCGTCATTGTTGATGATTACTCTCGATTTACATGGGTTAAGTGCTTAAGGTCAAAAGATGAAGCTTTAGATTTCATAATCAAGTTTCTCAAGATGATCCAAGTGCGGCTTAAAGTACATGCCTGGCGCATTAGAACAGATAATAGAACTGAATTTGTTAATCAAACTTTGCGTGAATATTATGAGAAAGTTGGCATTTCTCATGAAACACCTGTTGCTCGCTCTCCACAGCAACATGGTGTTGTTGAAAGATGGAATCGTACGCTAATTGAAGCTGCCCCCACAATGTTGATTTATGCAAAAGCTCCATTATTTTTATGGGCAGAAGCAGTTGCTACCGCATGTTACACCCAAAATCGTTCCATCATACGTCTTCGTCACAGCAAAACACCATATGAGCTTTTACATGACAAACCTCCTGACTTATCATTTTTCCATGTATTTGGTGCACTCTGCTATCCAAAAAATGATAGTGATAACTTGGGTAAGTTACAACCAAAAGCTGATATTGGTATTTTCATTGGCTATGCACCCACAAAGAAAGCATTTTGAATTTACAACCGACGTACCAGACGAATCATTGAAACAATTCATGTAGATTTTGATGAGCTGACTGCAATGGCTTCTGAACACAGCAGTTAAGGACCCGCACTTCATGAAATGACTCCTGCAACAATCAGTTCAGGACTCGTGCTAAACCCTCCTCCTTCAACACCATTTGTACCACCTTCAAGAAGTGATTGGGATCTTTTGTTTCAACCGTTGTTTGATGAATTACTTACTCCTCCACCTAGTGTTGATAACCTAACACCTATAGTAATTGCTCCAATTGCTGACGTAGTTGCTCCAGAACCCGCTGCATCAACCGGTTCACCTTCCTCAACAACAGTTGACCAAGATGCACCATCACCTAGTAACTCTCAAACAACACCCAAAACTCAATCTCCTATCATTCCTAACGATGTTGAAGAAGACAATCATGATATTAAAGTTGCACATATGGGTAATGATCCGTACTTTGGTCTCCCTATTCCAGAAGTTCATTCTGATAATCTTCATCGTCGGATATTATTCATATAAGTATGCATCCTGATCACCAAATTTCTAAACACAATAGCAAATGGACTAAGGATCACCCACTTGAAAATATAATCGGTGAACTCGCTAGACCAGTTTCCACAAGGCTGCAATTACATAAGCAAGCTCTTTTCTGTTACTATGATGCTTTCCTCACTGCTGTTGAACCCAAGACATATAAAGATGCTTTGACTCAATCCTGCTGGATCGAAGCAATGCAAGAAGAGCTCAATGAGTTCAAACGCCTTGAAGTATGGGAGCTCGTACCCCGACCAGATAAAGTTATGGTTATTACTTTGAAGTGGATCTACAAAGTGAAGCTAGACGAACTGGGAGGTATTCTAAAGAACAAAGCTCGGTTAGTGGCTCGTGGTTACCGTCAAGAAGAGGGAATTGATTTTGAAGAGTCTTTTGCTCCGGTTGCAAGATTAGAGGCTATAAGGATTTTTCTCGCGTTTGCCGCTCACATGAACATGGTCGTCTACCAAATGGATGTGAAGACTGCGTTTCTGAATGGTAATCTGCGGGAAGAGGTTTATGTTAGCCAGCCGGATGGGTTTGTGGATCCAGATAACCCCAATCACGTGTACAAGCTAAAGAAAGCTCTTTATGGGTTGAAACAAGCTCCACGCGCGTGGTATGACATGTTGTCTTCGTTCCTGATATCCCAAGACTTCTCCAAAGGCTCAGTGGATCCTACTCTATTCATCCGTAAGGAAGGCAAGGAATTACTTCTGGTACAAGTATATGTCGATGATATTATCTTTGCTGCATCTACACCTGAACTTTGTGACATATTTGCTAAAATCATGTGTTTAAAATTTAAGATGTCAATGATGGGAAAAATATCATTCTTCTTAGGATTATAGATTTTTCAAAATCCTAAAGGAATCTTTATTAACCAGTCAAAATATGCCCTTGAATCTTTAAAGAAATACGGTTTTGATTCCTGTGACCTAGTGGATACTCCCATGGTGGAGAAATCCAAACTGGATGAGGATAAAGAAGGGACAAGCATTGATCCATCAAACTATCATGGTATGATTGGCACTCTCCTTTATCTCATAGCCAGTAAACCTGACCTACAATTTGCTATATGCATGTGTGCCCGGTATCAGGCTCGGCCTACCGAAAAGCACTTACATGCGGTCAAAAGGATCTTTCGATATCTACAAGGAACCGTTAATCAGGGACTATGGTATTCGAAGGATTCTTCAATTGCACTAACAGCATTTGCAGATGCGGATCATGCTGGTTGTCAAGATACACGTCATTGCACATCTAGTAGTATGCAGTTTCTAGGAGATAGACTTGTTAGTTGGTCATCAAAAAGGCAGAAAAGCGATGCGATATCCAGTACGAAAGCTGAATATATTGCTATGTCGGGATGTTGTGCTCAAATTCTTTGGATGAGATCACAGCTTACCGACTATGGCCTTGGATTCAATAAAATTCCAATGTACTGTGATAACAAAAGCGCTATTGCCTTAAGCTGCAACAATGTTCAACATTCCAGGTCGAAGCATATAGACATCAGATTTCACTTTATCAAGGAGCATGTTGAGAATGGGGTGATTGAACTTTACTTTGTCAATACGGAGTATCAACTGGCGGACATCTTCACAAAAGCCCTTGCAAGAGAAAGAATTGAATTTCTTATCAACAAGCTAGGAATGCGGAGTTTTACGCCGGAGACTCTCAAACAATTGGCAGATGAAGTTGATGAATAGTGGTGGTACCTATTCAAATATCCTGTATCATATGTATATATATTAAAACCATAAAAACCAAAAAGATTTTTCATTTTTCAAAAAATTGATTTTTACTTTTCGAAAAAATTTATAAAAACAAAATACAAAAATATAAAATATTCAAAACCAAATAAAAATTTAAAAAATGAGAAAATATAAAAAGAGGTAATAATGGCATGTCTTCTGAAACTCGATAACATTTACGGTCTTAGAAATGTCATTCAATAATGATACGAGGCTGTAAATGAAGTTCGAGCAGAAGTTCCAAATATTTTCAAAACATGCCAAATGGCTTGCTATTATTTCAAATAGTAACCCGGTCTTCATTTTAAAGGCAAGTATTTTAAAAAGAAAACTTGACCTCATTACGGAAATTTATTCTCAGGCATGGTTTACTTTATGACCATGCAAAGGCTTGTGTTTACTTTGCAGCACAACCCGTGCTTCCTATATTTCCATAAGTGTACGTGTCAGTGCGCTTATGTGTTAAAATAAGAGAAATCTTATTTTGGTGTTTGTTTTTCAAAGATATAACATTGCTTCATCAAAAAATGCTTTTTCAATGACATTTGACTTCTCAAACAACGACTATAGCTCTTTAAATAGAAAATGGGTCATTGTTTGAGGGGGAGAAAATGTCAAAATTCTTCTTCATAATAAAAATATGCTTAATGGGAAAAAGGTTTTAAACAATAACGAAATATCATTCTTTTAGGAAAGTTAATTAAGTTTAGCTTATGTGTGCCTTATATGTTATGTGTTTATGCCTTTAGGGAATATTTTGCAAAATTAAGTCTATAGGTATAATAGTATAAACATTAGGGACTAATTGTGCTATTTGTTTATCTTGTATATGCCTTATAAAACTTATCTATGCAAAATAAAAGGGTATTGAAACTTGAGGGGCCAAATGTGTCAAAAACGAAAATTGTTTAATACACCACCCATCCACCCCGTCCTTTCTCACACACAAACACATACTTAAGCTTAATTTCATTCCTCCCTCTCCCACACACGATCGTCGCTTATCAATCTATCATCTCAAGTCGTTTTCAAGCCTAAGGTATAACAGCTAAATCGTTCTACATCACCTATCCTACCAACATCTCAAAGGAATTTGATTTTCATCCATTTTTGATATCAAAATCCCTAATTTTCAAATTAGGGTTCTTGAATATCAATCTGGCTAAAAAGCCAAATTAGTTGAGGGGTTTTGTAGTTTTAGGTGTGTAAGAGACTTGTCTTAAACAATTTCATGTATGCTTAACATATGAATCAAATATGATTAAATGTTTGTTCAAAAAATTTGGTTTTTGAGTTTTAGTGTAAAAAGTTTCTGGGTTTTGTGTTAAGGAGTTACACACCATCTTATTGATTATGTTTGGTTAATAATATCTCACCATTGTTTGTGGATCGTTGAATGTTTGTGCTTTAGTTGCTTTACATGGCTCGTTTTTGATCATACTTGTCGTGTTTTGGCTTAAATGTTGTTATCTTAGTGTCTCAATGATAGCTTAATCTTATGTATGCTAATGTAACGTGTTTGAGTGCCTAAAAAGACTTGTTTGTGAAAAGTTCAAAAATGAACCGAACAACTCACTGACAGTAGAAACCAAACAACACGAATAGGTGGAACCGAACAACTAGTTGTAGTAGGAACCAAACAAATGTCTTGACAGTAGGAACCGAACAACTATCTTGACAGTAGGAACCGAACAACTCATGTGCCTATAAGGAACCAAACAACTTTGATGTTACTTGGAGCTGAACAAATCATGTGCCTATAAGGAACTGAACAACTTTGATGTTACTTGAAACCGAACAACTCATGTGCTTATAAGGAACCGAACAACTTTGATGTTACTTGGAACCGAATAACTTATGTGCTAATAGGAACCGAACAACCTGATTCTTAAAGAACCAAACAACTCATCATCATTAAGGAATCGAACAACCTGATTCTTTAAGGAACATAACAACTAGTTTATCAAGGACCCAAACAACAAGTCTTTCCTTAGAAATCATTTTTGCTTCCAAGACCTAAAACACTTAAGATCAAATTTTCATTTTAAAAGGCAATTTAAAAATCTTAATTAGAGAGTTAATTATACACTCTAAAACAAATTAAGTTAGCTTAAGTTGTCAATTTTAAATGGATAGATCTTAATAAGTGCAAAAAGTCTTAAAGTTCCTAAATACTAAAGCATCGTTCACATCAAGAATCAACTTTACGTGCTCATTCAATAGGTCTCTATAGTATTTTGTATTAAATTGGTTATGCATAAACTATATTGGTCCTATCTTATCAGAATCATGGATACTACAAGAGCTTAGTAACAGGCACTGGATGATGAGTTAGTTACCCCTGCTGACCATCTTAAGATAAGGAAAAGCAATCTCCAACTAAGCTGAACTCTAAAATCCAAAGAACCTACTCTTCAAGTGGTGTTAGATGCTCTCAAACTCACTCCATTCTACAATGCATTTGAGATCTCTACTGATGTACCTGAAATATACATGCAAGAGTTCTGGGTTATTGTCTCCAGACATCATTCTTCACTTCGTTTCAAGTTGAATGGAAAAAGTCATACTGTTAATGTTGACAACTTCAGAGATATGCTCAAGATCTACCCTAAACTCCCTAGTGAGAAATTTGATGAACCTCCACTTGAGGAGGATATTCTATCTTTTATTAGAGACCTTGGACACACTGGTGAGATTAGGTTCTTGTTTGACGTCAATGTCAATCACATGCATCAACCTTGGAGATCATTTGCAGCAATAATCAACAAGTGCTTTAGTGGAAAAATTGCGGCTCTGGAAAGTCTTCGCCTGTCACATGCTCAAATCCTTTAGGGCATGTATCATAACAAGAAGGTTGACTATGTCTACTTATTGTGAGAAGACTTGATGTTTCAAGTGGAGAACAAGAACTCTAAGAAGAACAATGACATGTATTATCCACGATTCACCAAAGTCATTGTCGACTACTTCATGGCAAAGGATCAAGCAATACCAAGGAGAAACAAGATGTTTTGGCACCATGCCAGGGATGACTTCATGTTTACCACCGTAAGAGTCATTTCTAAACATCAGGATACACAAGTATACGGTGCTATTCTCCCTCAGCACTTGACCAATCAAGCCATGTTGGAGTCCGAAGCCTACATGACTTACCGAGCTTATGCTACTGGTGAAAAGACTCCAAAACCAAAAACCACAAAGAAGAAAGCTGATTCTGAAGCATCTCCCAAGACGAAGACTACTCAAGCTACTAAAGGAAAAAGAATCAAGTCTTCGGCTAAGGGAGATAAAGCTGCCAAGAAGAAGCAACCCGCAGAGACATCTATGGACAAAGGTCTCACAATGTTATCTGATGTTGCTTTAACAGAAGCTGAGCAACTGAAGCTGGTCATTGAAAGAAGCAAGACACAGACTCACAGCTCTCACGCCAGTGGTTCAGGTGCAGATGAAGGAACTGGTGATATACCAGGGGTTCCCGATGTACCAACATATGGATCCGATGACGAACAAATCTCTTGGAAGTCAAGTGAAGAAGACGATGAGGATGAAGTGAATGTGAATGAAAAAGATGATGATAATGACAATAATGATGATGATGACGATGCTGATAATCAAGATGATGATGATGATGAACAAACTGATTCTGATAATGATGGTGATGACTTTGTTCACCCCAAGTTTTCAACTCATGATGATGAAGCAAGGCAAGAAGAAGTAAATGAAGAAGATAGCTTTGATCCTAGAGTTCAAACACCTTCACATGTTGAATCTACTAATGATGAAGATGATGATAAAGAAGTTCAAGGTGTGAACATTGAGGATGAAACGACGAATGAAGCAGCAAACAATGAAGAGGATGAAGGGAATGAATTATATAGGGATCTGAACGTCAATCTTGAGGGAAGCAAAACTGTGATAACAGATGCTCCATTGCCTAATGTTTAAGCAACTCAGGAAACAGAAGATACTCATGTGATAATCACTGCTCTGATCAATCCTCAAGGTCAACAGCAGAGTTCTTCTGTGTCATCTGGCTTCGTGTCTAACATGCTCAACCCCAGACCAGATACAGGTATTGACTTAATATTTAACACTGAGGCAACTTCTCTGGTAGATGTTCTGGTCACAAATATTGCTGAGCCACCTCTTGTATTTGCAACAACTCTTCCTCCACCGCCCATTCCTCTCATTGTACATATGCAACAAACACCATTTCCAATACCAACAACAGCTCCAAGTACTTCTCTTTAAGACCTTCCAAACTTTGGATCTTTATTCGGGTTTGACCATAGACTAAAAACAATGGAAACAGACTTCTCTGAGTTTAAGCAAACGAATCAATTTGCTGAAGCAGTTTCTTCCATTCCCAGAATTGTTGACAACTACCTGGCTAACAAGATGAATGAAGCCATCAAAACAGCTATTCAATTACAGTCAGACAGACTTCGAGAAGAAGCTCAAGCAGAAAATGAAGACTTCCTCAATAAAATATAAAGAAAATAATCAAGGACCGAGTCAAAGAACAAGTCAAGGCTCAAGTCTCCAAGATTTTGCCAAAAATTGAGAAAACAGTAAACGAACAACTCGAAGTTGAGGTTATGACTCGTTTATCTACTAAATCTAAGACATCTCTTGCTATAGCTGCCAAGCTATCTGAATTAGAGCTAAAGAAGATTCTCATTGAAAAGATGGAGAGCAATAAGTCAATCAACAGATCTAATGAATAAAAGAATCTCTACAAGGCATTGGTTGAAGCTTACGAAAGTGACAAGCTCATTCTTGACACTTATGGTGACACTGTCTTGTTTAAAAGACGCAGAGATGATGAAGATAAAGATGAAGAACCCTCCGTTGGATCAAACCGGGGGTCCAAGATAAGACGAGCTGGCAAAGAACCAGAGTCAACCAGTACTCCAAAGGAAAAGACATCCAAGACAACTGGCAAGTCAACTGATGGGTCCAAATCTTAACACATGTCTGCTAATACAGAGGAGCCAATGCACACCGACAAGGATTTAGAAGAACCTGCACATCAGAAGTTTGATATAGGAGCTACTGCAGAATAATCTGATGAAGAGACTACTCAGCATCCTGATTTGTTTCAAAAACCAGCCAAGCCTCCTACTCCCGATCGTGATTGGAACAAAACTTTACCTGCTGTTCATGGACAGGTACAACCTTGGTTAAGCAATCTGGCTTGGGAAAAAGGCACGCGTGAATCATTTGATGAGCTTATGGATACTCTACTGGACTTCTCAACATTTATGATGAATCGGCTCAAAATTGATACTCTAACACCGGAATTATTAGCCGGTATAACTTTTGAGCTGATGAAAGGTACATGCAAAAGTTTGGTTGAGCTAGAATACTTCTTTGAAGAAGTCTACAAGGCAACCACGGATCGACTGGATTGGCACAACCCTAAAGGTCAGCAATTTCCTCATGATCTGCGAAAGCCACTACCATTGATACCTAACTCTCGTAGTCATTAAGTCATTCCGTTTAATCACTTCATCAACAACGACCTAGCGTATCTATCTGGTGGGGTCTCAAGCCGTACTTATGCAACTTCTGTTACAAAGACCCAGGCTGCAGATTATGGTAATATCAAATGGATTGAAGATTTAGTCCCCAACACAATGTGGAGTGAAGTGCCGGTCAACTATGACAAACATGCACTATGGGGAATTTCTCATTGGGGACGCAAACGGCAAAAATTCTATGGATTTACTGCTAATAAGGAATCTGCTCATGACGTCTACTACAAACATAGAATCATTGCTATCACAAAGCTTTAAATTGTCGAATGGCACGACTACAAACATTTTGATTGGATCACCGTTCGTAAAGATGATGACAAGCTATATACATTCAAGGAAGGAGACTTCAAACGGCTTCGCCTTCAAGATATCGAAGACATGTTGATTTTTCTTGTTCAAGGCAAGCTGACAAATCTCAATGTTAAAGATCGTCTCGTTTTTTGTGTCTCTTTGAGAATGTTTACAAGAAGTATCATTATCCAAAGGCGTGTTAAAGATCTTCAGTTAGGTGTCAAAGGTGTCAAAAGTTACCAAAAGAAGCTCAACCTTACAAAGCCGGATACGTACAAACAAGATCTTAAAAGAAGGGACGCTTACACAACATACTCCAATCCTAGAGGCTTCATTTACCAGAACAAAGACAAGAAGAACAGATTGACACGCATTGATGAATTACATAAGTTTACTGACGGTTCGCTTGATGATGTTCAGACTGCTCTCAATGATCGTCTAAAGGGAATCAGGATGCAGTATCTGCCTCAGACTATCTGGAAACAACGTGCCAAAGATAATGCAAGAGCAATGATCCAGTCAATTGACAAACAGCTAAAGACAAGGAGGATTATACGGAGTTTAGAGAAATTTGTTGGTAGAAGACCGTACGAGGGTGACTTTCGACTGCTACAAAAGACCATATGATTTATCGTATGATGTCCTCATCATAAAAGGTCAATCCTCGTGAATAATAACAACTTGTGCATTTGTATATATGTAGTGTAGATATTATGGTGATATTGAGGAGTGCCTGAGTACAAAATTTTCAAGAATTTCTTAGTAAATTTAAAATTTTAAAAATTATTGTACTTAGCACTATCTTATATCTATATTACCTCAAAAATTAAGGGGAGATTTAAATTCCTTATGGATTGTAAATGTTAACATTTTGTCACCGAACATTAATCAATTGATTCCAAAATATCAAGGTATTATAACATTTTGATAAGGGGAGAAAATGTGATTAAAACTGAATCTAATTTGTAATCAAAAGAGGTGATCATAAAAAGGACTCATGCACTCCACACTTAGCAATGTACGACGAATTACGATGCACATGTTAAGGGGTATCTGTATTAGTGGATGAATGAAAAACTCTCAAAGTGTAATCTTTTGTATAATTTATATCAAACACTTTGAACTTGTTCAATGAATTTGGTTTCTGATCGTGATGGAATGACCCAAAGGACCGACCATGGCACTTTAAATTTATGGAGTTATAAGGTGGTTAGGCATAGGTATTAAAATCTCATGATCCAGCCAGAACTGGAGGGATCTACCCCGGGATATCCACTAGTTAGTGTAGAAGTCCTAAGGTATGATACAAAAGGAGAAAAAGTGAGAATCAGGAAAAGTGCCGACTGAGATGGATCTAACACTGGCACAAAACCCAACAAGGTGTTGAGTTTGAAGTCTCGGTAAGCCATTGAAGGGGTTTGCAGAATGAAAAAGAAATTGTAAGGATAAAGGGGTGTAAAGAAAGAAGCCCTCCATACATCTTATGCAAAAACCGGATCAATACAATAAATCTGACAGAAACAGTAAGGTGTTTGTCTGACATTGAAGACATATTATGGACCCAGTGACGCCTATGCAAAACCCTCCCTACCACTCAAGGTCTCGACAACAGACTCTAGTTTAATTTCTCACAGAGATTACAAGCATATCCTATCAACTTTCTCACTCGAGTTAGTTGATATGAAAAGGTGGCATTCTGCCTCCATCCAGCCTCCGATCAACTAAAACAAAGAGCAAATTGAGTCTAGAGCCATAAGAGATCATTCTATAAATCTCATAGGACACTTGTCAAAACTATGCTTGCTATCTCATACAATGTGAATAACAAGAAATATACTAAGAGTCCTACGCATTTATCCTTGTGATTTTGCCAGAACATCCGAGTGATATAATTCACAGTAAAGATGGAAATTAGCAATGAGCCCAACACAAACAAGCTCATGGTAGGAGACTTGTGCGATATTCTATATGAAAATCAAACTTGTTACAACTGGAAAGAAATGATGGTGGCGATTCCGATAGTAATCAAACTTTTACCAAGATATGAATTGACGATTGAATGATGAATTTTGAAATGATTAACACACATCCCATGTGGTCCCACAAAATCACTTTAAGCAAATGTGTACTCAGATTGATTTTCAAATTAATTTTTTATTTTAATCAGTAAGATAGTAACTCACTGGTTCACTCTTATCGTGCTGTCTGCTTTGAGACGTTTTGATAATGAGAACATGCCGAGTTTGATGAATCTGATACACATGTGTTAGAAAGGTTTGATACTTCATGGTCTAGAAATCCGTCAAGTATATTCTTTTTAAATTGAGAATCTACCTGAACACAAGGTCGATTTCCTTACTTATCTAAAAAGGGGTTTACTCCCACCAACATGGCTAAATGACAAAGCCATATTCGCCCCCCCGCTTTATTGCTACCTTTTTTAATGTAGGATACTTAAAGATGGAGGTGAAGGTACCTGATTCCAGCTGACTCACAAGATTCATAACCACATGCTCATACCTAACCGACAAACATAAAGACACCATGAAAGTTAAAGTACATGTTTCAAGACTTCCGCTACTCTGATACCGTACGTCTTTCTTGAAGTGACAAAGTATTAAAGTCAAAGAATTTCAAAGAAGTTTTTGTCACTCTGATATCGAACGTCTTTCTCGAAGTGACAAAGTGTTAAAGTTAAATAATTTCAAGAAAGATGCAACATTAAAGATTTTCAAGTCAACAAATCAAGAAAGGTATGAGCATGTCGGTCCAGAAGTAACAAGTTCACAAGATGGCCAAGGTCATAAGATGGCGAAAAAGAGATGATGCTTGGTTGATGATCTCAAGGTGTTCAAGATCACATTCAAGACAAACTAAGGAACAAGCTCAAGACCTAAAGTCTATGATCACTACATCAAATCATAAGTTAATGATTGAAGTTAAACGAGCTCAAGACTAAAGATAAAGCATAGTATGCTAGGTTTAAGTTTTTTGTAAACGGAGCACCATCCCTTAGGGGGAGATTGTTAGAGATAACGAAATTCCTAATGAAAGTGTCGGTCCATCATAGATAACAGTCGTTAGAACGTTAGGCCAATTTTTGGGAAACTTACATAGTTAGTTAGAAAAGGCCCATGGAACAACCCATTTCCCAAGCCAAGCCCTACTGTTCATTGTAAGTATATTAACACCTCTCCATAGGCCTTGGAGATGGGTGGTTGCCCCATTTTTCACACAATTCAACATATGTTTTCTTTCTCTCTCTAAGTGTTCATCCAACCCTTTCTCTCTCTAAAACAACTTGCCTCCTCTTTCAATGTATGTTATATGATTTTTCTTCACTACCGTGTAATCTTCATCGTCGGATTCGTCAAATGATATTCTAAAGTCAATTTCATCGTTAAGAGAACTTACCGTGGGTTCACAAGAAGGTGTTTCATTTGATGTCAAACTATCATTGAGGACTATAGCTGGGAATTCAGTTTCAACGGATTTGAGATCGTGAACGTCTTCATTATACCAGATCTCGCCATACTTAGCAGTTTCCCAATTAAACACTTTCCCACGTCTACGAGCTTTTTCTTCCTCAAGCCTGATATACTCCTCCATAGTAATGTTGGCGTCGTCCATTTTAACCTGTAATAAATTCGCTAGGAAAGAAAACTATCAAATAGCTTAATACGCCGTAATCAGCACCGTATTGAAGATAAAGTTGAATACGCTGTATTGGTTTAGAAAAAATTTATACGCCGTATCTAATAAATTGAATACGCCATATTGGTTTGAAATTTTTTTACAGCGTACTTTGAATAATGCATAAAACATACCATATGTAAAAATATACAATGCAGAATATTAAACACACAAAAACAAACACGCAAATATGAAAATTAATCTATACTAATCTAAACTAAACTAAAACACTAATAAATAAGAATTAAACAACTTCACTCCTTGGCAACGGTGCCAAAAACTTGATGTGTCGTTGTGTGGTGTTTATTTATGATAGTTCAAGTTTTAAATTTATATTTTGCCGACTTAACCAAAAACAACACTTTAACGGGCAGTGTACCCGGTCGGTGGTAGATTTGTGGTAAGTAGGGTGTCGATCACTAAGAGCGAGAGCGTTAACTCCTAAGTTTATCAGTATTTTAGTTATCTATGTTAGACTAAATTAATCTAATTTAAACCTAAGTTAAACCTAAACTAATGATAAGGGGGGTTTCAGCCTGAGAGACTAGCATGAGGTTTAGTGATCTAACCTAAGGTTTTGATGACAAGTAAAGCACTAAACACACACAAGAAGACAAACAAACGATAGAGAAGCGGTCGAGAACTAGTGTAAGGAAAACGTATCAACCATGAATAATCTGATAAAATGCAGGTTTGTTTATTAGTGCAATGATTGCCTTATCTCGAAGGGGCATATCATTCCTAGACTTAGGCGGTACTTCTTCCTATGACCTAGACAAGCTAATTCTATCACAATTAGACGCATTCGCATAAAGCATCCTTATGTTGATTATAATTTATCTTAGGATCTAAGTAATGGTGCTCTTACTAAACCCTAGCTCATCGAGACTTTACCCACTTACTGCGTAACGGCGATTTATATACTAGTAGTCCACTGTCTAAGTCCTTACCAATGGAATAAGAACGTACTCGTTGATTCCAAGGTCACCTTATGGCTCAACTAAGCTCACTAAACTAAAGGCAAGGATAGGTCAATATTTGTGATCCTATGATTCTAGATATATAAATTGCAATATGGAGAGCTATCCCGGACTCTTAGCCTATGCCCAAACAACACCGAAGTTGCAGTGCATTAAATATGTAAGACTAGACCCAGTTGAATGATAGGTCGCATACTTAAGCACGTAAACGTATATAAATTGATAAACATAAACACATCAACGATAAATTAAGCAATCAAGATAAACAAACCAAACATTAGATCTTCATAAACATGGCTGATACCTAAGGGTATCAGCCGATAGTCATTGTAAAAATACACACGGTTTGATATATGAACGATTAAAATAAAGAAACCTTAACCGAACGCGTATTCGGTTGCGCGAAGATTACAAGAGTTTTCCTATGATCTTGAGGCTCTTTTCTGACCTTCTATGCTCTTCTGGTCGTCTCTTGGTCGACTTGGTGGTTTAGGGATTCACTTGCATACCTAAAACTGAGTTTAGGGTCGTCTATTTATAAGGTCTGGAAGTCAGTTCGATACGGCGTATCTAAGGAATTGGATACGGCGTATTGGGGGTTTCTTGGAGTAGGGACCATGTTTGATATCTTCCAGAATATTCACATACTATATTCCCAATACGGCGTATTGGTCTTCTCTGGATATGGCGTATTGATCTTCATTCCTTTGTGGTCTTTGGTGAGTGCAGGCACGGACACGCCATATCTTCCTTGATGGATACGGCGTATTGGTCTTCAGAATAGTAATCTTCAAAATATCTTCATTTAAGCTCCAGAATGCGCGCCTTTTGCTAATATTCACCAAGTACTCCATAATTACTGCAATTCTCAAATATAAACAATTAAGTAACAATTCTTTGCAATAATTATACAAAATGGGTTAATAACATGGGATAAATGATGCTATAAAATAGACGTTATTTGATGTCATCATCTTCCTAAAATGACGGGCATCCTAAAGTCCTCAATAATATCAAGTATGATGAAATCAACTCAGAGAATAAATTTATTAATTTTTATGAGTAGATTTTTAATAATCCCTTTTGGGATGCATGTAGTGTTATCTGCCATTTCTATAACCATATTGATGGGTTCAAGTTTTCCAATTCCTAAGCGCTTAAACATAGAAAATGCATAATGCTAATGCTAGCTCCTAAGCCAGCCAAAGCATTGTTAAAATCTAACCTTCCGATAGAGCAAGGAAGAATAAAACTTCCTGGATCATTTTCTTTTGGAGGTAGCAGATTCTGGTGAAGAGCCGAGCATCTAGGACTCATCCTTATTTCATCATCTTCCTCGGTTAACTGCTTATTAGCTACCAGGTCTTTCATGTATTTAGGATAATTTTACGTTTGCCTGATTTCCTTGAGGAGGGGCCGCTTTATCTTAATTTTTTTAAGCTCTCCATAGTCTTATGAACTAGGGCTTCCTCATCATGTTGTTTTAAACGATTAGGAAATGGAATTGGTGGTAAACAAGGTTCGACATAGTGGGTGACTGTTTGTTCTGGTAGGTTTGATGTTAATTCAGGACTAACTTTAGAAGTTTTAACTTTAGTGTTTTCAGATTTTTCGTTGTTCGAAAATTCAGAATTAGAAGAGAAATACTCAATTTCTTCAGAAGAGTAATAAAATGGTGTGTACAAAGGTGTCCCATCTTTAGCGAAAATTGCCTTGCATCCTTCAAGTATTTTTGTTTTTGTTTCAACTTCGGCGCTTAAGGTTTTTACATGAGATTCGAGTTTTCGGATGATTTTATCATGATCGATTCGGTTATTCTCAGTGTTTTGGTAGAAAGTTTTCAGCCATTCATCGTGCTCCGCTTGTCTTTTTGTAGCTTCTTCCATATATTTATTAATTGTTTCGATCACGTTTAGTCTCTTTTCTCAAGAAGGTGTTTGATTATCTATACGAGTATAGTATCCCGGCGGACCTACACGGTATTTTACTTCTTTATCTCCGTTGAACGGATCTTGGTATAATGATTCATCGATCACCTACTTGAAGTTGTGGATGTCTTCAAGTCTTTTAGCAGTCTTGGATGGTGAGCCTTTTTAAGGAGGTCCCAAGTGTTGACAGCTCCTAGAGTAAGTCTATCCACCAATCTTTTAGCGGTCCCTGTAAGAGTAAACGAAAATACACGTAGGAGTATTGCTTCCTGTGACACCCCAAGAATATTGAATAAACTTACAATGTTGAGGACTCGATCAACATGATTGTGGGCATCCTTATTTTTATTCCTGGAGAAGGTTTCCTCCCTTAATTTTCGCATGAATTAACTCTTGATCTTAAAGTTCACATTGCCTTCGATTTCTGGTTTAACCACGCCCGGTGCTTGGTTTTCTTGTGACAATGCTAAGTATTGTTCCATGGTGAGAGTATTGATGTCTACTCCCGCCATAGCTCCTGCAGTTATTAGAAGTTAAAGAAAGAATAGAAATAATTACAAGATATCAAATTAATACTAATTTTTAGCTCCCCGGCAGCGGCGCCAAAAACTTGATGCGTATTTTACTTTAAATATTTATTTATCAATTTTTAAATTTATAAAACTCAATTCACCTGACAGACGCACTAACGGGCAGAGAACCCAATTGTGAGTAGTGTAGAGATGGTAAATTCGAGGTCGTCCCAAGAGCTATGTTTTAATTAGTTTTAATTTTAATTGTCACGTATTGAAAATAGTTTAAGATTGATTTGTAAGATAACAGGAAAGTAAATTGCGAGAAAGTAAATTGATAGAAGTAATCAGGGAGAAAAACATGCTAGCCTAGCTAATTCATTACTACAGTCATAACTTATGTTTTCCTGTGCAATGTTATACCATGGTTTCATTAGTGGTTTCTAAAGTCGACAGACCTGAATAGATATATTTAGTTTGCCTTATAATTCCTGTGATCCTGAATCCCCCGAAGGTTACGAAGGTAGGGCAACCAGGTCATAGTGATTAATCCCAACTATCCCCAAGAACTAGTCTAATAACCTAAACAGATTATTAACCTTCTCTGAAAGAGTTCCTGTGCTTTTTAAGTATATTAAGTGATAGAGGCGGTAATAGGGTTAGTTCCTAGACTAGGGATATGGTTTAAAACCTATCCTAGCACCACTATTAACCCCACGTTTAATTGGTAATCTAATAACAGGACAAACAGGGTCTAAACCACTCGTAATACTACCAAAACCCAGGGTTACACGATAGTCAAAAGGATATCCAACAAAACCATGATTCAACAGGAAACAAACATTATAACGACAGTAAATTCATAACTAGGCTAGCACTTGAAGTGCTTAGCCGCTCATGGCAACAACAAAGCAAGAATTAATAAAGGTAATCATAGATTGAGAGCTCATAATTCTTACAGATGCGGTTTATGAACGATTAAATACAAAAATAATATAAGTGTGATCTCCCTTGGACTTCTGGTGGAATTCTTCGAGCTTTCGAGGCCTTAGTCACCCCTTGGATCTCTAGTGGTATAGATGATGCTAAAGTGGCTGAATGAGGCATCTATTTATAGATTACGAATTTGTTACGGCGTAACCTTGTAGAGTGTTACGTCGTAAAGTGCTAACGAGGATTTTCATGTTGTAGGCATAAAATATGTTACGGCGTAACTAATTAGACATGTTACGCCATAACGCTTACTAGGATGACTTATCCTACAACAATAATGATGTTACGGCGTAAACCTTCCGTGTGGTTATGCCGTAATCTTGCTAGGTGACATGTCTTGCCATGAATATGTTACGGCGTAACAATATCATAGGTGTTACGCCGTAAACCTTCGTAAGAATCCGCGTTTTCTTCATGTTTATGTCCTTTTCCGTGTTTCTTGTCACATACTTGCATTTTACCTGAAAACAAGGAAATAACCGTAAAAGTATCAAATTCAAGTATTTATAAGACATTTGCAAGTATTTTTAGGGGAGAATTGACACTAAAAAGTATCAAATATTTAATGTTATCAGACCTCTTTGATAATAATGATTAATACTTGCGCCTAGCGGTGGAGGTTTGATCCTTTACCAAGCCTATAGTAATTTATAGGCTATGACGGGTAATGAGTGTTAATTTTCCGTTTCCTATAGTTGTTATAATTTATTATACACCCGAGAGAAAGAAAGAATCTAAACACTTATGTGAGGTGCTAGTATATGCCATCCATGCTTTTAATTACGAGGTCTAGAAGGTTGTGTCGTAAACTACTTTTAAAGAGTAGGTTAAATGCCCCCAATATTGCTGTTGTCTAGGTAGAAAAGCCCATTTGCTTGAGGATAAGCAAATCCTAAGTGTAGGGGTATTTGATGAGGTGTCATTTTATACACTATTTCGGGGTCATTTAACCCCCTAAATCATGCAAATATGCCCAGATTATGTGCTTAATCATTTGTTTTCAGGTTTTTAGCACTTGGATGGCATTTGGAGGAAATACACATGACTTGGGCTCATTTGGAGAAGTAACGGACAAGACTACGACTCTACACCATTTATCTTAAAGAATTGTGCATACAGAGCGTGGAGACAACGTCGCTGGCTTCAAGCGACGCCGTTGTGATATTTCTAGTGACGGTGTCGAGGATTTGACGACGTCGTTAGGACGCAACTGACTTAAATCAAATCTAGAAGATTCGACATGGTGACGGCGTCGCGACCATTACTTGACGTTGTCGCATCTTTTTTCCTGTAAATACAAAACCGATTTTTGGGTTTTAAGTGTGTAACTTTATATAACTTTTGGGAGACGAACCCTAATTATTTTAGAAGCTTTTAGGCCTTCTTTAGGGCCTTAAAACCCTATTGTAACTGACCTTAATCCATGTTTTAATCAAGTAAGATTGTTTATCTTTAATCATTCAATATGTCTATGTGTTTTTTGATTGATTTATGTTCTTGCTTTCTTTATAACATGCTAGGCTAAACCCTCCTTTGTATTTAATTATGATTGTATGAAACGTAGATTGTAGATCCTTTTAATGTTGCTTCTTGTGATGGATGTGCGCATTTGGCTTTAGAAAATTAGCCATAAGATATTAAATTGACATAGACGTCAAAGGAAACGCGAGTGTGTAGAAAGGATACCATTGGTAACAGTCTTCATACTACCTTACCCCTAATATGGTGGATCCCTCTTAAGATATTTCAATTGCATTTAATATACTCTTAGGGGCCTTGTGATAGTCTTCATACTACCTTACTTGTGCGTTGCCTTAAGGGGATATTAAATAGACGGCAGGTTCGTGTAATTTGTTCATGACTTAGGAAATACTTACACTGCTCATCACAAGTGTGACAAAGCAACATGATTAGGAGAAGCAATCTAAGGAGTAGTACATGATTAAGTAAATACATCTTTTTATCATAAAGTTATCACCAGTAGATTAGATTATATTTAGTTTAATTAGTTAAACAAACCAACCTCTCAAACCAATGATTTTTACTGCTTTCTATAAAATAAAAATACAAAAAGAATCTTCTCTCAACCTCGTAGACCTCTGTTAGATCTTGTTCGAGCCTTCCCAACCTATTCTCCTAGAGAACGATAACAACCCCTGAGTTTTGCCTATACTGCACTACAACGATTAGGTACACTGCATAGGGAGTTGTAAAACTTCGTGTTGAAGTCTTTACGACAACCAAAACAACATCAAGTTTTTGTGCTTAATGGCTAAATAGTCATTAAAATAGTCTTTATGACAACAAAACAAATGCACATAGTGTTTTGACCCCCTAAGTAGTGTATAACCATAAGATATAGAGGGTCAAAATATGTTGTTTTATACATATTTTGACCCCTTATATTTAGTATATAATATGTGCTTGTAATAGTCTTCATACTACCTTACTTAGGATTTGCTTGTCCTCATCAAATATACTCTTAGGGGTAAGGTAGTATGAAGACTATTACCAGGCCTCTAAGAGTGTATAAAATGACACCTCATCAAATACTCATACTTGGGATTTGCTTGTCCTCAAGCAAATAGGCTTTTCTACCTAGACAACAGCAATATTAGGGGCATTTAACCTACTAATCAAAATCAGTTTACGACACAACCTTCTAGACCTCGTAATTAATAGCACGGAAAGCATATACTAGCACCACACATAAGTGTTTGGATTCACTCTTTCTCTTGGGTGTATAATAAATTATAACAACTATGGGAAACGAAAAATTAACACTCATTACATGTCATAGCATATAAATTACTATAGGCTTGGTAAAGGATCAAACCTCCACCGCTAGGCGCAAGCATTAAACATTACTATCAAAGAGGTCTTTTAAAGGGTTGTGATGTGTAGGTGTAAGATAACATTAAAAAAACAAAAACGGATGGGATATATATGGGGAGTGACTTTTGGGTGACTTTTGGGTGAATTTGGGGTGAAAGTGATAGGCTCGGAGGGTTGTATTAGGGGTATCCTGCACTAAAAATGAGTGCATGGCAAGGGTGTGAGATAGTTATATAGTCGATGTGACCATAATAACAATTACAGGTTTTAAACATGGGTTAATCCTAGTGCCTCTTATCTAGCAAATCCTAATACTTAATATGCGGTCTCGGGATGCATAATAAAAACAAGTTCTAGAATTTAATATACTATCGGTACACTCATATAATTTAATACCGATACCAATTTTCCAGAAAGGTGAAAAAGATCATACGTACACATCCATAACGACGGAATAGACACATATGACTGCTTTCGAACCTGAACTCAAACAAGTTAAAGGTATAAATTATATTGGGTATCAAAAATGGATACCTGGATTCTTATGGATCTAAAGGAGAACCTCACATTTTTAGGATGGAATTTCGAGGGTTTTTGTGCTAGTAATATAAATTCCTATCCATGAGACACTATTAATACTCGGTTTTTGTCGGTGTGTATCATATTTTTTTTAATTTTGGTTAAAATTACCGTCTATGCTATGTTTCGATATATGATTCACACAAATTGTGATATATCAATTATAGTATATAATAAGAATTCCAAAAGGATTTAAGAAAATTACTTTTAACCAAAGTAAAATTTAAAACCTTCCGGGTCGTTTCCCAACGAAGCCGTGAATGGAGAATCTCGTTTAAGTTCGTGATCGCGTGATTTGAATAATTGAAATTTTGATTTGGATTTTAATTATACTAAGCAAATAACGATAAGCTAAATTAACAATTAAAGCAACTAAAAAATTTAAGCAAAAAACGTTAACGAGAATTAAAAACGCGACTAATTAACCAAATAACTCAAATTTAAAATCTAAAAATTCAAAATGCAAATTTTCTAAATCTAAATGACTTAAACTAATTTTAAAAACAGAAATCATATTTTTTTGTGTTTTTATTATTTTTTAACTAATTAAAACTCTTTTTAAACTAAAAATTATATTAAAAATATAAAATGAAATCCGAAAATTATGAGAAAATTTATAAAAATTCTTGACACTAAATCTTAGGTTTTTAAAGAAAAACGATTCCTAAAAGCTAAAACAATAAGCTGGGAAAAATCATAATAAGCTGATAAGCTAAAAACCCAAACTAGCATAACAATTAAATGGAACAAACAAGTATTGAAAAAGACCAAAGGGCGAACGGTAAGTTGTGTGTGTGTGTGAAGGGAAGGTCACAGGTTCGAGTCCTGGACCTTACCTTTTTGTAAAAAGCACTAAAAAGGGTACTAAGACAGCAGACTCAAAAACAGTTTAAAGGACTAAGACAAAAGTTTAAGCTAACTTTTTAAGGCTAATAAGCAAATGAAATAAGCTGCAAACTGAAAATAGATAAAGACTAAGACTCCAAGAACACAAATAAGCTGGATTTAAACAAAATGATTAAGAAAATAAGCTAAAAAAGGAATTTGAAAATGACAGACTCAAACTTGTTTTTGTCTTTTTTAAAGATAAATGATTACTTAAAGCTTAGGATTTTTGGACTCAAAACTCTTATGGTAAACTTAAAAACTAGAAACAGATTGACATCATAAGCAAATAAGCTGAATTCAACAAAATTTAACCTAAATTAAGCTAGAATAGGACTATTAATGATATGCAAGACTAAACCTTAAAAATCCTAAATCTACTAAACTGTTTTAGATATAAAGTGCTTGAAAGGATATCCCAAAGTTTTATGACTCAAAACATATTCAAATTGATGCATATTAAACCCATATTGATCATAAAAACCATGCCTCAAATGCACTTTTTAAGAAATTCAGCCAATAAGCAGTTTTGAGAACCAAAAGGACAACAGACTAGGAATTTTGATAAAGTAAACTAGGAAACTTATCTAAACCTATTCTAAGCTTTTTTTAAAACTAACATTTGGACTGATTAAAAGCTTATCAAAACTAGCTTGAACACTTAAATTGTCTGAACACTATTTTTCACTTGTAAAAGTTGTTATCCCAAACACCCCTTTAAAGCTTTTTCTAAAACTAACATTTGGACTGATTAAAAGCTTATCAAAACTAGCTTGAACACTTAAATTGTCTGAACACTATTTTTCACTTGTAAAAGTTGTTATCCCAAACACCCCTTTAAAACTTGAATTACTATTTTTAAGCTGAAACAAATCTTAAAAAACCTTAAATTGTAAAAACAGATTTAGAACTATCATCATTAAAAACAATTAAGCATAAACCTTGCAGAAATAAGCACTAAAATAAGCCAAAATAAATAAGCAGTATTAACTGCAATTTGAGCAGTATTAACCATAAAAGGACAGTATTGACTTAAAACTTAGATTAAGCTATCCTAAGCTTTAAACTAAACATAACAAGCTACTATAAGCTAGACTAAGCATATTTAAGCATTAAGAACAGCAGAATAAGCAGTATAATAAGCTGAAACATAATTAAGCTAAAATTGAGAAATTAGAAACTTACTTTGTCCTTTGCTTAAACAAGGACTATAAATGCTCTTAGAGCTATTCTACAAGCTCCAGCTTGTTAAAAACAAGCTGGTAAAAACCATAAGCCCATCCAAATTCGGCTTATCATCCATAAAAGCTTTTTAGTGAAATAAGAGAAAACCTTAAACAGTTTGTCTATGAAGAAGCTAAACTGTTTTAAGAGACAGCTTATGAGATAAAAGAGGTTATGTGAGCTTATCAAACATTATCAAAGCATAAATTTCATTAACATAAAAATAGAATTTTAACATAAAACTTAGAATTTCATTAAAACTTAAAACTGAGTACAATGCTTTTAAAGGAAATACAATAAGCTAACATAAACTAATATAAGCTGAAAATTACAATAAAAAGATAGATAAAAACTGGATGCCCTAATGTGTGAAACTAGTCCTCTATTTATAGTGGTTTTGTTTGAAGAGCATACACAGTGCACACTATGAGTGATTATTTTTTGTGAGAGGATTTGAGAGTGCTCTCCAAGCCATCAATCTCAGCCCTTGAATTCTCATTTGTGCTTCTTGTGCTTGATCTCAGCCCTTGATTTGATTTCATGTCCCATCAACCAATCACTCATCATGGGATTGCCAACGTGGTCTTATCATCTTCTGGGAGGATAGGTTAAGTGGGGTGTGAGTGGGTTTTGTCGAGTTGCAGGGTAAAAAGTGAAGAGGGTGAGTAAATAGTAATAGATTTGGCAGGAGAGGTTTTAGGCTTATTTGGGGTAAAGGGCTAACGGGTGTTAAAGGAAGATGGATTGTAGGGACTAACGGTGTAACAGGCAAAGGACTAATGATGTAACTCCCAGGGACTAGCGGTGTAACACCTTTAGGACTGACGGTGATACAAATTTAATGGGATTATGGTTAAGTATTTGTTGGGCTTTTAGTTTGGGCCTGTTTTTGGGCTTTTAGGATTTAAGGCTTTTTAGCTTATAAGGTTTAATGATAAGGGCTTAGTGGGCTGGCCCGGCCCATGAAATGGGTGCGAGTTGGCCCATTTAAGATGAACACGTCTTCGGCTTTGACTTTTCACGCTCTTTCCAATCCTCGTGCTTGAATTTGTCTGTTTTGGCTTGATTTTTTTCCTTTTCTGAACATCCGTTACCTGCACATCATAAATCACAAAACATACAAATACAATGCATTTTTGATATATTTTGGTCATTTTAGGCTCATTTTTATAGGTAAAAGGTATGTGTAATTAAGCATATACTAAAATCCCCCATACTAAGATATTGCCGTGTCCTCACGCAATGCCATAAGTAAACACTTTAGAAAACCAAGAATCTCAATCCCCCTCGACTAATTACCTCGAAAAGTAGCTAAGTGTTCATCAAAGGGAATTAAAAAATCATTAGTTTTGAAAAGCCCCGTTTTGACTATTTTTATATATTTACACTAATTACCACACATATTTTTTTATTTTTTTTTCTTTTTCATCAATTTTTTTTTTACTTTTTTTTTTCTTTTTAGCAACTAACTAACATGTTTGACTTTCGTTATTTTCATAATCTTTAGGGTCATAGAATAAGAAGCACTTCAATCCTAAAATGCCCAAAAAGGATAAATTCATCGTCCCCGATTTTTCACTTGTCCCAAACCAAGCTTAAAAACGAAATCACCGTTAAATATAAGTTAAGATGCTAACACTACTCATACTTGTAACTTGTGAAACTTTTCACTCCCAACAATTATTATATCTTAGGTGAATGTGCTTATTTCGAATTTCAACCATGGATCAACCTTTTTAAGAAAATTGCAATATTTCTATGCTTCACGTTCCACCCAAGAATTATGATTTTGAAGGCGAGATCATTCCATGTAGCGACTTTCTTCTCGGCACATCCCAGCCGAGACCGGCTTAGGTGACCAGGCTTTTGACACCCCACAGAGAATAGTATCGGAACTCACGGACCTTCGGTTTCAAAAACTCTTAGGCTTCCCGTTAAATAAACAATTCATTTAGAAAAACCACAACTTAAAACGAAATAGTCTTAGTTCAAAAGCATATTTAAATTTAAGAAAAAGAGATTTTCCCTATATTTATTAAATCACATATATTACACTTAATACTGCTGAGTTACTGCTGTTAGTTATACTTAATACTGTTAGGTATAATTAATACTTGATGATTGTGAAAATTGCTATGGCTTGTGTTTTTTTGGTTTTTGGACTAACATTTTGCAGGAAAAGCAAAGAAAGTGTTATATTGATGATGGTAAATCTGTTTGGAATAGAATTGGAGTTAATACTGGTGACTCAAAGTTAATGCTGCTAGGCATAACTTACTACTGATGGTTCTAAGTTAATGCTGCTAGGCATATACTTACTAGTGTAAAGTTACTACTGCTAGTGCATATTAGTGCTGCTCAGATACTTATAAGAAAAACTGCTAAGTAGTTGCTACTGCTAGTACAAAAGTTACTACTGCTAGTACAAAGTTAATGCTGCTAAAGGAGTTAATGCTGCTAGTGAAGAAGTTAGTACTGCTGAGTTAGTTAGTACTGCTTATGTGATTTATATGAGTTATTTGTGTAAAAGATATGTATAACTTATTTGTTTAAAAGATTTGATATTCTTAGGAAAGTATTATAAGCCGTTTAGGACTCCTTGGTGTATAAAAAGAGGTCCTAGGGCATAGAGTTTAATATAGTTTTTCATAGAGTATAAAAAATGAGTCATTCATAGAATTATCATAGCTTTAAGGTTTTGTAACCCTAATACTATTAAGAGTATTCGTATTGTTTCATTAATAATATTGGAGCTTATTGAATTATATGTTCTTAGTTTTACTGTTCCATTATGAATTCTTGTTAGGAATTTTGTATAACAGACTTAATTCTGTTAGTATTATAGTTAGTTCTGCCTTTATCATAGTTAGTACTGGTAGAAGATTTATCATAGTTAGTACTGGCAGTATTAAATAGTTAATACTGTTTATGTAATAGTTAAGTCTGCTTACGCAGAAATTAGTTAGAGTTAAAGATATGCATGAGATATCTTAGGAAAGGATATGCATTATCTTTATATGCGTTTTGTAAAGCCCATTAGGGTTTCCTTAGTCTATAAAAGGAACCCTAGTCATAGTTAGTAGATATAGTTCTACAGAAGATCATAGAGATCAAATAGTAATCATAGTTTGTAATCTGTAACCTAGGCAGATTCAAAGTTCAATATAAAAGTGTTTTGATTGTGTTCTTCTTTACATTGTTGATTAAATTCCGCGTAATCAATAGTGGTTAATCATAGTTTTATCATTGTTACTTTAGATTTATCTAAGGCAACAAACCCTTTACAAGCTAAAGGTTAAGATCCATTAAGCAAAGGGATCCTACAAGTGGTATCAGAGCTTGTGAGGAAACTCTAAAAAAAGAACTTCTTTTGAATCAGAACTACTACAAATAAAAGAGATGGCTGATCAAGATACTCCTCCACCAACAATCACTGCTATGAAGATCCCTATCATTAAGAAGGTAGAATACGATATCTGGAGTATGAGAATGAGACAATACATTTGTCACACAGATCATAATCTGTGGGATATTATTGTTAATGGAGATCTGGAAGATGAGGCTATACCTTCAGGAGAACAATCTAGTCCTCCTGTTCCTAAGACTGCAAAACAATTGGCTGCTAAAAGGAATCAAGAAAGGATTAAGAGCATCTTGCTCTTAGCAATACCTGATGAGTACCTCCTCAAGTTCCACAATGTTCCTAATGCTAAATCTTTGTGGGCTGCAATAAAATCTAGATTTGGAGGTACTGAGGAATCCAAAAAGATGCAAAAGAATGTTTTGAAACATCAGTTTGAAAATTTTGTTACTGCATCTAATGAAACTTTGGATAAGGCTTATGATAGATTTCAGAAACTTATAAGTCAACTGGAAATTCATGGAACCTATGTATCAAAGGAAGACATTAATCAGAAGTTTTTAAGAAGTCTTCCTCCTTCATGGAGTCAAATAGCACTGATCATGAGAAATAAGCCATATATTGATGAGATTGATATTGATGATCTCTACAACAACCTTAGGGTTTATGAAGACAAAATGAAAAAATCTTCAACTTCCTCATCAAATACTCAGAACTTGGCTTTTCTTTCCTCTGAGAATACTAACAGTACTAATGAAGTTAGTACTGCCAGTGGAGATTTTGGGGTTAGTACTGCTGGTGGAATTAATCAAGTTCCATCTACTCCAAGTGCTCATGATATAGCTTACTCCTTTCTTGCACAACCAACAACCAGTCCTCAACTTGAGAATGAGGATTTTCAGCAGATGGATGGAGATGACTTAGAGGAATTGGATCTTCGATGGCAGGTGGCTATGTTGACTGTCAGAGTAAAGAAGTTCATTCAGAGGACAGGAAGAAATATGGACTTCAAAGAAAAATGACCTGTTTCTCTTGATAAGTCAAAGATTGAGTGCTACAACTGTCACAGAAAAGGGCATTTTGCTAGAGAATGTAGATCTGGAAGGAGTCAAGGAAGAAGACCTTATGGTGACAATGGCAGGAGCAATGCACAAACAACTAAATCTTCATCTCAGGCACTGGTGGCTCAAGATGGTCTAGGAGGCTATGACTGGAGCAATGATTTTGAAGTAGAACCAGTCAACTATGCTTTGATGGCAATCTCTTCATCAAACTCATCAAGTTCTTCTGACAGTGAGGTACAAAAATGTTCTAAACAATGTCTTGAATCATTTAAATGTCTTCAAAAGAACTATGATACTGAGAGAGAAAAGCATAACAAAGCCAAACTAGAAATTAGGGGTTATGAGATAGCCTTAGAGTCACTAGAATCTAGGATTATTGGACATGAAAAAAATGAGTTAGCTTGGGGTGAGAAATATGAATTTCAGAATTATGAGCTTAAATGTAAAGAAATAAAAATTAACAACTTAAATCTGGAATTAGAGAAGGCTGTTAAAGAAAGAGATGAGTTAAAAGATAAGATTGCAAAATGGGAAGAATCGACCAAGAATCTTGAGGAAATACTTAGAAGTCAATGAGTGCTAAGAGATAAACTGGTTTTTAGGTTATAACACACATTTGAATAATTAAGTAGCAATCATGTGAAACTGATAGTGAGGAAAGTTTGTGTATTTTTTTTTATGGTAGATAGTGCGCGCGGATGAGCATATACCAGAAAATGATAGATTTTCAAAGAATGGGTATAAAGTTGTTCCCCCTCCCATAACAGGGAACTTCTTAACCCCAAGAGCTGATATATCTTTTGCTGGGTTAGATGAATATGCCATAAGGAATAAAATCATTAAGTCACAAACAACTGAGCTTAATAATAAAACAAGTGAGACTGCAGGTAAAACAAATGATGCAAATACTAAAAAGCCTAAGTCAGTCAGTGAGTCAGTTGTGTCTAATCCTAAGATTATAGAGATAGTGTTTACATTTGAGGGATCTCGCGTCCTCAGATGATGAGAGGAAGAAGTGTCTGGATGATGCAAAAGTTAGCTCCTGGCATCCGCAACAGTTAAGACTATGAGATGATACAAAGTGCTGCAGCACACAAATTCTCATAAACAAGGAGTTGGTTTTAGGAAAGTAAAAGGCTGTTTTGTTTGTAGAAGTACTGAGCATCTGATAAAAGACTGTAATTTTCATGACAAAAAGAGTCAAGAGTCTAATCTAAAAAATGTGGTTAATACTGGTAAATGGGAGAGGCAAACCAGTATGGGATAATACCAAAAGAGTTAATCATCCAAAAACTTTTCATATTACACTATTAAGTGAGACTTTGGTCCAGTAAGTGTATCAAGTAGAACATGTTTGCATAGGCCCAAGTATTAATATTGCTAGATCTATTAGTACTGCTAGGCTTGTTTATACTGCTAGGCCTGTTAGTACTGCAGGCCAAGTATTAGTACTGCTAGGCCTGTTTGTAATGCTATAGGCAAGTATTTGTACTGATTGGCCTGTTTTATACTTCTAGATCCATGTTACCTGTAGAATGGGAAAATTGTAAGCCAAAATATATACAAGTGATTCTTTCTAACTACGAGCTATGCTATACTAATGATACGCGGGGGTGACCGAGACTTTTTCATAATCCTAACAAAAACTTTTAGGGGTTAAAAACATGACTACTGTTGGAAAAAGGGCAATAGTTAGTAAGGGTAAGGTGGAAAATGTCCTTAAGAAGGCTAAATGGGTATAGAGGCCAAAGATGAATTACCAAGATCATGTGTACAAATATAATGGCCCTTACATGCTCAAGAAGTTTGAGTATTTGACCCAAAAGGGATTTCCAAGTCAGTATTGACTTGGATCCCTAAGAGATACTAATTCTCTTACCTTTTGTGCAGGGCAATCCAGAGATCTTGTTATAGGATCATGCAGTGGTGGATAGTGGTTGCTCTAGCCATATGACTGGCAATAAAGCTTATCTTTCAGACTATGAAGATTTCAATAGAGGCTTTGTGGCTTTTGGAAGTGATCCCAAAGGAGGTAAAATAACGGGTAAAGGTAAAATCAAAACTGCTAATTTAGACTTTGATGATGTTTACTTTGTAGATGAACTTAAGTTTAATCTTTTCTCTGTCTCACAAATGTGTGACAAGAAAAATAGTGTCCTTTTTACTGAGTCTGAATGCCTTATCTTGTCTCCTAGCTTTAAGCTTCTTGATGAAAGTCAAGTTGTTCTTAGAGCTCCTAGAAAAGATGATGTGTACAACTTGGATTTAAAGAACATTGTTCCTTCTGGAGGTATAACTTGTTTATATGCAAATGCAACAGCAGATGAGTCTAAATTATGGCACAGGAGATTAGGTCATGTAAATTTCAAAAATATAAATAAACTTGTTAAAGGTCACCTAGTTAGAGGTTTACCTTTAAAAGTTTTTGTGAATGACCACACTTGTGTTGCCTGCAAGAAGGGTAAGCAACATAAGGCCTCCTGTAAGGCCAAGTTAGATAGAATCATCAGAAAGCCCCTAGAATTACTTCATATGGACTTATTTGGACCTGTCTCTATAGAAAGCATCAACAAGAAAAGGTACTGCTTGGTTGTGACTGATGATTTCAGTAGATTTAGTTGGGTATTTTTCTTAGCTACCAAGGATGAAACATCTAAAATCCTTTGTAATCTTATCATAGGCTTAGAAAAACAATTGAATCATAATGTTAAAATCATTAGATGTGATAATGGGACAGAGTTTAAGAACTATGTTATGAATGAATTCTGTGCTAAGAAAGGAATCAAAAGGGAGTTTAGTGTAGCTAGAACTCCACAGCAGAATGGTGTTGCAGAAAGGAAAAACAGGACCCTAATTGAGGCAGCTAGAACTATGTTAGCAGACTCACTTTTACCTATCCCATTTTGGGCAGAGGCAGTTAATACTTGCTTGCTATGTACTGAATAGGGTTATTAGTGACCAAACTCAAAATAGACACTTATGTAACTATTAATAGGGTAAAAATCACTATAGTATTAGGAGTTTTATAAGACCTTTGGGTGCCCCTTGACTATTTTGAACACCTTTAGATTCCTTAGGAAAAATTTGAGGGAAAATTGATGAAGGTTATTTGCTTGGATACTCTACCTCTAGTAAAGCCTTTAGAGTATACAACAAAAGGACCAAAAGGGTAGAAGAGAATCTGCACATTAATTTTCTTGAAGATCAATCAAATGTGGCAGGAACTGGTCCAACTTGGATGTTTGATCTTGATTTTCTCACCACTTTAATGAATTATATTCCTGTTAGTGTAGAAAATCCATATTGACAATGAGAGCACCATATGTGTTGTTAAGAATCCAGTTTATCACTTAAGAACCAAGCACATCAAGATTCGACATCATTCATAAGGGATTGTTATGAGAAGAGATTGATAGATGTTCTCAAGATTCACACTGACTCACATGTTGCAGACCTTCTCACTAAAGGATTTGATGTTACCAGGTTTAACTTTTTGGTGGTCAGCATTGGAATGTTAAATCTGTAGTTCCACTTGAGGGGAGGTTAAACTGTAAAGTTTGTACACACTAGTTTCCATTAATACTGCTAGGGTATTAATGCTGGTAGAAGATGAGAGAAGAGATATAGGCGTGCTCTCTCCCGCTCGCACATGGTATATGTAGCATTTTTTCTCTGTTTTTTTGTTTTTGCACTAACTTTTCAAGATAAGCATGGATTTGAGGATGGATAGATGCAGTGCTGGAAAATTCTACTCATATATGGTCTGTAAGTACTAAGTATTAGAGTTAATTCTGGTGGACTACTTGTTAATTCTGTAGACTTCAAGTTAATTCTGGTATTCTATAAGTTAATGCTGGTAGTCTATATTAGTACTGGTAGACTAATTTTAATACTGGTAGATGACCGTTGGTGCTGGTGAGGGAAAATTGACTTTTCTTATTTTAAATATTACCGTTAGAGATTTTTGCGGCGCATACTTCTAACATAGGTTTTCTATTTGGATAATTACTGCACTTTCTTCAATAAAATATCTTTCTATACTCTAAAGAAACTTCTTTTACACACGGTCCAATAAGAAACCTTGTTCTTCATCGATAAAAACTCAATTCCCTCTCTCTATCATCACTTAGTAATTCACTCACATCAAACCCAGGCTTAGCATTTACATTCTTATGATTTCTGTTCATCAACGAGCTCATATGGCCAACCTAAAGTACTCAGACAAGCATAATATGGTCGCTTTCCTAAAGAAACCAAATGAAAGTGTTGTTTTTACTGAGGTAGTAGATTTCCTTAAAGGTACATCTCTTAGGTATGCCTTAACTCATAATGCTACTATCTATGACTCCCTAGTCAAACAGTTCTGGCAAACTGCCACAGTCAGAACACTTGCTAATGGGACTCAACAATTAGTAGCATCTATAGACTCTAAAGAGTATACTATTACTGAGGCATCTGTTAGAAGTAAACTTCAATTGGCAGATGCTACAGGAATACATAATTTATCTGATGCTGAAATATATGATAGATTAGCCACATTGGGGTATGTTACTGAGGGTAAATTAACTTTTTAGAAAAGGAATTTTACACCCCAATGGAAATTTTTAATCCATCATATTTTACACTGCTTAAGCCCTAAGTCTGGTGGATGGGATCAATTTGGTAGTACTATTGCTACTGCATTAATCTGTCTATCTAGCAATAGGGTTTATAATTTTTCTAAAATGATTTTTGATGGGATGGTTCATAACTTAGAGAGTAATTCAAAATTTTTAATGTATCCAAGGTTTTTACAAATTATTTTGGATATTACAACTGAAAATAAAGGAAGGTATTTAGCCCCAACTTTGACCAAAAAGCTTTTTGCAAACATGAAAAGGGGTTATGCAGGGGATTTTGTACCATTGTTGCCTGCTATGTTGGCAGGGGCAGCTGTGGATCCAGGTGAAGGCTCAGCACAACCAGTTGAACCCCATCACATACCTGTTGATCCAATATCATCCACATCTCAACCACCTCATCCATCACCACCACCTCATTCACCACTTCCATCACCACCTCACCCAACACCTCACTCATCACCTCACCCAACACCTTACCACCTTACTTAACACTTCACTCACCACCTTACTCAGCCCCTCATTACTCACCAACCAGGTCCTATGAAGCACCTCTCCCTGAAGATAACACATCAGGAAGTGCTAAGGACAGTGTGCAACTTAAGGAATTGATGGTACTTGTACCTAAGTTGGTAAACCGGATTGGTAGTTTGGAGAAGGAGTTAAAGGAGACCAAACAGACTCTAGGGAATGCTGTACTTACACTGGTTAAGAAGTTGAAAACCCTGGAAGTGGCTTTAAAGAGGAAGTCCAAGAAGGTAATTATGTCTAAATCAGAGGGTGAAGAACCAGAGGATCAGGGGAGGATAATTCAGGATATTGATGATGATCCTCTAGTTTCTTTGGTAAGAGAATCCATGAAAACGAATGAGAAGTCAACAGATTTTGTTACTCCTACAAAAGCTTCAGGGGAGGCTCAAGAAGAAGATATCAGTCCTACAATCTTGGAGGTAGCCAAAATATTGTCAAAGGTTGCTTCTCAGGGTGTTAGCAAGGTAAAATCAACTGATAAAGGTAAGAGATATAGGAGGAGAGCAAGGTCAGCGGCTAAGATTATTAATACTAGATTGGTTGCTGAAGAAGAGATTAATACTGGTATTGAAGAGGTTAGTACTGGTAGTGCTAAAGTTGATTCTGGTACTGCTAGTAAAAGGGGTCAAAGGGAAGGAAAGGCTCCAATGGTTGAAGAGGATATCCAGGCTACTCATAAGACTAAAGAACAAATAAGACAAGAAGCAGCTGGATTGGAAGAGGCTATAAGATTGCATGCTCAAATGGATGAATAAGTTGCAAAATAGATTCATTTAGATAAGATGTTAGCCAAAAGAGTGCAGGATGAACAAGAATTGTCAGAACAACAACTAAAAAGAAAGGCTGAAGTTCAAAAGGCTGCACAATTTTATATGTATGTATATATATTTAAATATATATATATAAATACTTACAACTTTAAATAAAATAATAATATTTTATTACTATTTTCGTCTTATTATCAGGCTATCGGAGTATAATGTCTCGTCATTAAATATGCCCAAAGGCTTTTACTTCGACACTTAATCTCCCATAAAACTATCCTTTACTCCCCCAAATAGAATTGACACAACGATTTTAAATATAAAAGTTTCGAGAACTTACATCCTTCGTCTTATATTAAATTTTCAAGTAAAATAACTATTTATTATTAAACATTTGAAAATTTTATCCCCTTTTTAGCAAAATATCTAAGTATTTAATTCGTTCGAAAATCCGGCAAGACCCGTACGTCTTTACGACTTTTTCCAAGGTATTAAACCTTAATCCAAAACATTTTTTTTCACACACCCAATTGGTTCGGGCTAACCAAACGCACCCTCACTTGGGCCGAACTAGCCAAACGCGCCCTCACTTAGGCCGAATAAAACCAAATGGGTCGGTTGGGCCGAGCCCACACCGAAACCCTTTACACCAAAAATCTCATAAGCCCAATAAGCTATTCCTTAGCTTATTAAATAACCAAAAAAACAAAATAAGCCCTCAGAAGCATTTTTTTGAAAAACAAAAAATTACCACAACAACCATTTTATTTAAACTCAAAAACCCCTTTTCTTCCTTTCTTTTATAAGC